>SNQJ01S0051110.1:16642-43773 GCA_010110895.2 Picea sitchensis
AAAAATGTAAAAAAGGCATTGAATGGGATTGGAAACACTTGCATCCATGACAAGGTGCAACTCACCCTCCTTAGAGGCACCCACAAGTAATCCATACATTTCCCTGTCATCACTACACCCATTTCCCAAACATCCCCATACCACCTCATTCGCTTACATGGCCTAGATTGGTATTCACCTGGAAACTTCCCACATCTAAAGAAAATTAGCCCAATAGGGCATCATGAAACCCTCTCCAAACCTGGCTTGTAGAATAGTATAACATCTTTAGGAACTTGTATGGGAAAAGGGGGTTTTATACACATGCTTAGGTAACTTGATTATTAGATGTGATTGACATTGCTATGATCCTTGTGAATTATGAGCCCATGAAGGGAGTACTTTTTTTTGTTGTAGGACCATGCACAACGAAATGCTACACATGGGGAGATGATTAGCTCGGACCTCCAAAGGGATAAAATCCCACTAGAAGGATGTTCAGACCCCAATAAGGGGTAGACATATACCAAAGGCTTGCACCGGATAGAGAGGCTGGCGTTCCTACAGAGACAGCTTGACAGGCCTGGACCTAGGGGATATTTCTCTCCCACATGATATTGGCTCCTAAAGACCCTTGACATCATCATTCAGAGCCTTGACATCATGTAGTTGAGGTTTCCAGCTTGAGGTCGGTTTGGGTTGGCATGTGTGGCATCTCCTGAGGGGTTTTGAGCCCCAGCATTTCACTTGGAGAGTTAGCATTCTAATAAAGAGGCTAACATGACCCTAGGAGGGGCATGACATCACCCTAAAAAGATAAAATTAGGGTTTTATTGGATAATTTTGCGTAAAATTGGATTTTCTCATGTAAACTGGCCATGTCTGCCTTTTTGACCTAATTTTGTAATTGAAGATCATTTTCATTGTATAAATAGGGGATTTTCCCCTTGTATTTTTTCATCATTCATTCACTCACAAGTGAGGTCTGAAATTTGCGCCCTTTTCAGGGGTTATTGGCTGAAATTTTGGGTGCACTTCTTGGAGGAGGCTAAATTTGGTGTTTTTTGGAATTTTATTGGTGGAAGGTATTCAACTAGGCTAATTACTAGATTATTCTTGGTGGATGTAAGTGCATTTCTACAATTCGTCTTTACTTTGAATGCTTATAGTACATTTACTTTGTATTTTTTCTAAGATTATGAAATTGCTAGCTTAAAACCCTAGGATATCAAGCACATGTTATTGTCCTTGTCTTAGCAACTTTTCACCTACTAGATTGTGCTTGAAACCCTACCTCTTGAAGCATTGTGCTAGAACCCTGCCATTGCAACACTCTAGCATCATTTGCTTCATCAATCCATTTTGTATTTCATATTGAGCTAAAGAAGAAGGAAAACCGCTAGGGCATAGGGTTACCTACTTCCTTATATATGTTTTCCTTCTAAGGATTGTTGACTGAGGCCTTGGGTTACCAACACCTCAATCATCATCCTTCTTTTTCCTTAGCTCATACATTATCATTGTTTCCTTCAAGTTTTCTGCTGCAAAGTGACTCCATTAGCCCTAAAAGACATTGATCTAGCCTTGCATTTGATTGATTGATCAAATCAACCCTTAAATCTTTTACCTCAAGCAACCTACTAACCTTTCCTAACCCTAGATAAGACTGATTCACTAAATTTATTGTTGTTGTTACAAAATCAAGATATAGCCAATTATTACAACAGTAAAAGCTCCTAAAAGGAATTGTAAAAGTTGATTTTTTACATTTCCTAATTAGCTTCTAACAAGTGCTAGTATATTGTTATTGTTGGGTTATCATTTTGGTCATTGTGAAGCTTATTTAAGGCATTTATTGTGAATTTATAATCTTGTATACATTGTTGTTATACAATTTTTGTTTGCTTCATCTTGGATCAACTCATTTATTTTATTGACAAGTCCAAGGTTTTATTAAGCACTAACATCAAATTGTACCTGAAAAAGGTATTGTTTTCGAATTTGCTTTGTTCTGGGTAGGTACACTTAAGCATATCATTGCTTCATTTTCTAAAAACTTGGGAATTTCTGATCAGTGTAACTTGTGAGAGCGGATATTGTTTATTGACACTTCTACCTTTGCCTTCTCAAACCCCCAGGTCACTAGGGACGTCTGCTCTAGGCTATCATCCCTAAATAGAAATAGGTGTCTTATTAAGGTGACAGTGATAGGACAACATCATGTTATGCCAATTTTCCCTCCTTTATCCTTTTTCTTTGGGACAAGTAAAAATCACGCGATAACATTTTGGCGCCACTTCCAGGGAAGACTGAGTCAATTCTCCTCAAAGACGACACTTTTCAGTAATCCTTTCCTCAAAATCCTTTTCTTTTCAAATCTTACCTAGCGACTCCACCGATGGTGATCCCCTCATCCCTTTGATAGTTTCAATAAAATTATCTGGCGACTTCACAAATGACGACTCGTAGAAGACATCAATACACACTCTCTTCTACTCCCGTAGTACCTATTGCCCCTATAGATCCTCCTAAATGGTCTCACAAATAACTCTTTGACCCTTTGGACTTAGCTAACACCCAAGGGGGATTACATGATCTCCCCAAAATGGTTGATTCTTGGATACCTATATTCTCAGGAGAGGTAGGATCCTATGGAAACTCACATTGGACTAAGTTTTATGAGGGGTATGAATTTCACCAATCAGAAGAAGAACACCCTGACACCTTTATGAGGCTCTTTGTGAGCTCACTCACCAGGAGTGTCAGGACCTAGATTAACAAATATACAAGTGGAAGCTTCAAAACCCCTAAGGATCTAGAATGATCTTTGAAGAACAGATGGTGTAAAAAAGAAAATATGGCTTCCTTTTACTCTCATTACCTCAAAGTTTTCAAAGGGACCAATGAAAACATTAGGGATTTCAATGATAGGTTCAATATTTTCATTAGCAAACTTCAACCCAAATTTCACACAAGAAGCGCTATTCTCCAACATTACTTGAACTCCTTAGAAGGAACTTTGCAGTTCACCCTTAAGGATCGATTACCCCCAATCCTGGAAGAAGCACAAGAGGTTGCTTGTCAGATTGAGGAAAACCTTAGGTTCAACAATTTCATCCATCAGATTAACCTCTTGAACAATAATGACATTTGGGAATCAAATGGTGAGAGCATGATAGAATTGAAGCATGACCTCCCAGGGATTCCTGAGGTGGAATATAGTGCTTACCTTAGAAAATGGAGCACAACTTTCTCAAACATGAAAGATGATTCCTTATTCTCTCAACAAAATGAGCCTCCTGAGGAATGTTGAAGATGTATTTAGAAACCCTAAGGTTGAAGATGTTAAATACTCCCTACCACAAATTTATGAGGAAGACAATTTTGAAGAAGAATCCCCTATTTTCTACCAAGTGGGGAGCATGGGAACAAAATATGGGAAACCTGCACCTTTTTATATTAATCTCCAAGTCAATGATTTTCTTCTCCATAACTATTTGTTTGACCCAAATACTCCTAGTAATATTATAACCTAGAGGGTCATGCACCAATTAGGTCTAATCATATCACATCCAAACACACAAGGAGGTTTTACACATGGCATCATTAAGGACATGTGTGTTGTTTTCCATGCTTTCCCTGATGCCCCTTTTACTATTGATGTGTTAGTAATAGATGATTTAAGAAATTGGGGGATTCTATTGTGTAAGGACCTAATAGAAAAATTGACTAGAATATTCTAAAACCAAGGGTTTGAAGCTATCATACCTCATGCTGAAGGAGGATTCTCTTCCCTTCACAAAGAACCCATCAAAGGATGCCTTATTGAGACTTTTGAAGAACCGGATAATTAGCTCCTTTGTGTAAACAATGGGATTGAAAGTTGGTTTGTTCAAGGGACAGATTTAGAGGATGAATCTACCAAAACACCTAAAGGAATGTGGACTTTGGAATTTGATGGAGCTCATTTGAGTTTGGTCTTGGGAGCAGGTATTGTCCTGACAACCCCATCCAAGGAAACCTTCTATTACTCCTATATACTTGAATATCACTGTACCAACAATGTTGATGAATATGAAGCTTTGATTATAGGTCTCAACTTGGAAATAAAAAAAGGTGTCACACGCCAAAGAGTTATAGGAGACTCGGACTTGATAGTATCACAAGTGTTATTATACTTTGCTGCCAAAAATGAGAGATTAAAAAGGTACCGTGACTTTTCCAAATTCATTGAAAAATATTTTGAAATGGTGTCAATCAAAGCGGTTCCTCAAGAAGAAAAACTATGTAGAAGATACTTTGGTTGTTTCTTCTTCCACTTTACAACCCTGTGATGGTCCACTCCAAAACCTATGCAAAATGGAGGTCTTATTTAGACCATCAATCCATGATAACTTAGAACATTGGCAAGTCTTTGAAAATGATGACCAATTCCTTAGATTTATGGAAAATAGTAGAAAATTCACTGATTCACAAGTAAAATTCCTAACTGATTCCATGGACCTAGCTGTGGTTAACCTGCAGAATAACACCTTGCCAAAAGGATGTGTCCCTTTAGAACACCTCTTTGACAGACATGATGTCTACAAAGGGAAAAAACCCAACAAATAAACAGATGAGGCCTTGGAATTCAACATCGACACTGAATTGGATCCAAGAATGGTCAAAATAGGGAAACAGACTACCGAAAAGGAAAGAGTTGAGATACTAGACCTCATAATAGAATTCAAAAACATATTTTATTGGAATTATGATGAACTAAGGGCTTATAGGGGTGATGTCATCCAACATGATATACCTTTAACAGAAGGAGCCAAACCTTTACAAGAAAATTTAAGACCTAATAACCCAAAGTTGGAAAACCAGATACAAAAGGAAATCCAAAAGATGGTCGATGTTGGTATCATAGCTCACATTAGATATTTGTCATGGATTTCAAATTTGGTAGTTGTCCGAAATAAAAGTGGTGATATCTGCTTGTGTGTAGATTTCTGAAACCTTAACCAACTATCCTTGAAAGACAACTACCCCCTCCAAAATATGGAACATTTGTTACAAAGGTTCTATGGGGTAGGGATGATGTCCATGCTGGATGGATTTTCTGGATACAACCAAGTGTTTCTCAAAAGAGAATACCAACTTAAAACGACATTTACCACACCATGGGGAACATTTATGTAGTTAAGAATGTCTTTCAGTCGTATGAATGCGGGTGCCACCTTTTAGAGAGAGATGGAATTTTCCTTTAGGGATATCATTCAGAAAATAATAGAAATTTACCAAGATGATCTCATTGTTGTATCAAAGGAGAGGAAAGACCACATCTCACACCTTAGAATCATTTTTGAGAGATGTAGGAAGTATGGTATCTCCTTGAACCCTAAGAAGTTTGTCGTTGGGATAAATAAGGGGAATATTTTGGGACACATATCCTCAGAAGGGGGAATTTATATAGACCCATAAAGGATCCAATCTATCAAGGATGTATGTCCCCCAACTAACAAAAAGTCTCTACAATTTAATTTCAGAAAAATAAATTTCATTCGAAGATTTGTCCCAAAGTTTGCCGAAAGAATAAAACCCATGAGTGCATTACTAAAAAAGGATGTGGTATTCAGGTGGGATGATAAGGTGATTAAATCCTTTGAAGACATAAACAATGTCATCTCCCAAGCCCCAGTCCTGATAAGTCCTGACTATTAAAGGGATTTCATAATATTCTCTTTTTCCTCCCAAGACACCATTGTAGGTGTCTTGTTGAAGAAATACATTGATGACCATGAACACCCCATCACCTTCATGAGTAAATTCCTTAGGGATTCAAATATGAACTATTTGATTACTGAGAAACAAGATTTTTCCTTAGTGAAATCCCTTAATAACTTTAGAAACTACGTGGGTTATAATAAGATCAAGGATTATGTCCCTTACCCAACAGTAAAGGATGTTTTATTGCAACAGGATTGTATGGGTACTAGGGGAAAGTCAGTTTCCAAGATCCAAGGGTATGACTTAGAGATAAAGCCCACCAAGATTGTGAAGGAACAAGGTTTATCCCAAATGTTGATTGAAATCAACCAAGAGTCCATATAAATGGGAGAAAGCGAACAAATAAGAACATGATGAATGGTATTCCGACATAATATACTACCTTAAGAATTTATCATGCCTAGATCAACTAGTAGACTACAAAAGAAGGGCCTTGAGACTTAAAGATATGAAATATTGTTTGACTGAGAATGGTCTTGGTTGGAAAGACCCAGATGGATTTCTCCTTAGATGTGTGAACCAAGAAGAAGCTAATAAACTATTGAAGGAATTACACTTCAGACATTCTAGTAGACATTTCGTTGCCCGTACCACTGCACACAAGATCCCAAGGGATGGATATTATTGGCCAACCCTTTTTGTTGATACTCACCGATATGTTTGATCATGTCAGCCTTTCCAATACTTTACTGGTAAAGAAAAACTCCCGGCACAACCTTTGAAACCAGTGGTAGTAGAAGCTCCTTTTAACAGTGGGGATTAGACTTTATCAAGGAATTTAAAAATAATTCAAGTAACGATTACCGATGGATTTTTACAACCACAGATTATTTTACTAGGTGTGTTGAATCTATCCCCACAAATAAATCCATTGAGGAGGTAGTCAGGAACTTTTCAAAGGAAAGAATCATAACAATATTTAGGGTCCCATCTAAGATTACCACTAACAATGCCAAAGACTTTAGTTCTCTTTCATTAGCATAATTTTTTTTCAAGTATGGCATTGTTCTATCTCATTCCTGCAATTATTATCCACAAGGAAATAGGTTGGCGGAATCAAGCAATAAGAATCTTATGAACATCATCAAGAAGGTTGTGGGAGAGAACAAGAAGTCTTGGGATAGAAATATTAAGTATTCCTTGTGGGAACATCGAATAACAACAAAGACCTCAATAAGAAGGACCCCTTTTGAACTAGTGTATGGGTTAGAGGCCAAACTTCCCATGAATCTCCAAATCCCAATCCTCTGTTTTTCTCAACAATACAACATTGATGGAGAGGAAATCAAAGGGTGAATTAACCAGTTAATAGAGTTGGATGAATCTAGAAGGGTTTCCCTAAGACAAATGGCAACAAACCAGGAAAATATCAAGAGCACATTCGATCACAAGGAAAAGGAGATGGATTTTGCTGAAGGTCGTTTAGTGTTATTATGGGATAAAAGAAAGGAGAAACCTGGTATGCACAAGAATTTGGATGGAATATGGACCGGCCCTTACAGGATCATGAGTCCTGCAGGAACAAACTCTTTCAATATGGAAACCTTGGAAGTAGAGGCTTTGAAGTTTCCTATGAACGCTATATGCATAAAGTGTTACTACCCACCAACAACATGACGGGTAAGTGCAGGTAAGTAGGTAGGAATTTGCATTCATTATATATACCATATGCATTTCATGCTAGAGTAGTTGTATTTCCATTTTGTATATATGCTTGCTTACTTTCACTTTCTAGTACCATATATGAGCCAACGGTGATATCACCACCCCAAATGATTACTAATATATTTTTTGAGATCTAGCAGTTCATAGGTCATACTAGAGATGTTGAGGTTCTCATGTGCTCTACGGTGAGAAAATGTCCCCCAGTTGGAGCCAGATGTTATCCCCTAGCCTATGGATAACTAAGGAGATTATGTCTCGAGGCCCACAAGTCCTAGAAATTGAGTACTGAGAGACATATTAACTTGAGGACGGCCCTGGAGGGCCCATCTTTCTTCTTCAGGGCCTCCATCCTCTCAGCAACAAAAACATCCATCCCATTGGTCTGGTCCTTCAATAGAAGTGGGTCTTGATCCATGAGGTAATGAGTTTGGGTATCATGGTATGTGTCACTATGATTCTCAAAACATTTGAATATGTACATTTAATTATTTTTTCTTCATGATGTGTGCTTGGACTTTATGCCTTTCGGCTCGTCCATACATTGGGGGGATGACAGAATTCCCTAGAAAGTTGGTTCCCTTAGGCATGAGTTTCCATCAGGTGGGCTCATTAGAGGCCATCGCCCATTCCCACCATACTTATCACTTTTCATCATCTTCCCTCTCATCCATTCCCTACATTGGTTCAGGCATTGGGTTTTCCAAGCTAGCAAAGGGTTGTACCTTGCCTTGTGGGAAGAAGGGGCTAAAGGCCTAGAGGGTAAAAGTAGTTGGAAAAATATAAAATCCAAAAGAACAAAACCTTCAGATGCTTCACCCAGGGATCCCCAAGAAAGCAATAAAAGGATTCTCAATAAGAAAAAGGAGGGACCCATAAAATAAATAAACTCAAGACCTACTTGAAGGATAGGGGGTCTCATCATGAGCCATCCTATTGGGTCCATGGGAATGTAGAAGTATGACACTACCATTTAGTTGGTCACCACACCAGGGTAGTGGATCTTGGTGGCATAACCAAGAGAAAGGGGGTCTCATCACGATCCAACCTTCTCATCTTCATGAAATGCTTGTGGGTAATGTTGTTACCACTAGTCACCATGTCGGGGCAATGCCCCCCAACCATTCTCTTGAAAGAAAAAGAAATAATATAAAAATCTAAAAAAGGAATTGAATGGGATTGGAAACATTTGCATCCATGACAAGGTGCAACTCACCCTCTTTAGAGGCACCCATAGGTAAGCCATATATTTCTTCGTCACCACCGCACCCATTGCCCAAACATCCCCATACCACCTCATCCACTTACATGACCTAGATTGGTCTTCACCTTGAAACATCCCACATCTAAGGATAATTATCCCAATAGGACATTTTGAAACCCTCTCCAAACCTGGCTTGTAGAATAGTATAACGTCTTTGAGCACTTTTCTGGGAAAAGGGGGATTTTATGCATATGTTTAGATAACTTGATTATTAGATGTGATTGGCATTGTTATGATCCTTGTGACTTATCAAACCATGGAGGGCATACTCATTATTGCAGCAGGACCATGCCCAACAGACAACTACACATGGGGAGATGATTAGCTCGTACCTCCATAGGGATAAAATCCCACCAGTTGGATGTTGAGACCCCAACAAGTGGCAGACATATACTAGAGACTTGCACCAGAGAGAGAGAACGATGTTATAGCAGAGACAACCTGGCAGGCCTAGACCCATGGGGGTCTTTCCCTCCCACATGATGTTGGCCCCTGAAGGCCCTTGATGTCATCATTCAGAGCCTTGGCATCACCTATTTGAGGTGTCCAGCTTGAGGACTATTTGGTTTGGCACGTGTGGTAGTTCCTAAGGGTTTTTTGAGCCCCAATGTTTCACTTGGAGGGATAGCGTTCCACCAGAGATGCTAACGTCACCCTAGGAGGGGCATGACGTCACCCTAAAATGATAAAATTAGGGTTTCATTGGATAATTTTGTGTAAAATTTGATTTTCTCATGTAAACTGGCCATGTCGGCCTTTTTGACCTAATTTTTTAATTAAAGGTTATTTTCATTGTATAAATAGGGGATTTTCTCCTTGTATTTTTTCATCATTCATTCACTCACATGTGAGGTCTAAAATTTGCGCCCTTTTCAAGGGTTATTGGCTGAAATTTTAGGCACGCTTCTTGGAGGAGGCTAAATTTGGTGTTTTTTTGGAATTTTCTTGGTGGAAGGTCTTCAACTAGGCTAATTTCTAGATTATTCTTGGTGGATGTAAGTGAATTTCTACAATTCTTCTCTACTTTGAATGGTTATAGTACATTTACTTTGCATTTTTTCCAAGAATATGAAATTTCTATCTTAAAACCCTAGGAGATCAAGCACATGTTATTGTACTTGTCTTAACAACTTTTCACCTACTAGATTGTGCTAGAAACCCTAACTCTTGAAGCATTGTGATAGAGACCTTCCATTACAACACTCTAGCATCATTTGCTTCATCAAGGAATTGTTTATTTCAATCTTGAGCTAAAGAAGAAGGAAAACCGCTAGGCAATAGGGTTATCTACTTCCTAGTAGTTGTTTTCCTTCTAAGGCTTGTTGATTGAGGCCTTGGATTACGAAAATCTCAATCATCATCCTTGTTTGTCCTTATATCATACATTATCATTGTTTCCTTCAAGTTTGTTGCTGGAAAGTGACTCCATTAGCCCTAAAAGACACTCATCTAGACCTTGCATTTGATTGATTGATGAAATAAACCCTTAAATCTTTTACCTCTAGCAACCTAATAACCTTTCATAACCCTAGATTAGACTAATTCACTAACCTTCTTGTTGTTGTTACAAAATTAAGCTACAACCAATTATTACAACAGTAAAATCTCCTAAAATAAATTGAAAAAGTTGATTTTTACATTGCCTAATTAGGTTATGACAAGTGCTAGTATATTGCTATTGTTGGGTTATCATTTTTGGTCATTGTGAAGCTATCATATTGTATACATTGTTGTTATAAAAAAAAAAAATTATTCATCTTGCATCAACTCATTGCTTTTATCGACAAGTCCAAGGTTTTATGAAACAATAACATCAAATTGTACTTGCAAAAGGTATTGGTTTCTTGTTGCTTTGTTCTAGGCAGGTACACTCAAGCATATCATTGCTTCATTTTCTAAAACCTTGGGACTTTTTGATCAGTGTGACTTGTGAGAGGGGATTTATTTTATTGACATTTCTACCTCTGCCTTCTCAAACCCCTAGGTCACCAAGGATGTCTCCCCTAGGATATCATCCCTAAATAGAAAGAGATGTCATATTAAGGTGACCATGATAGGACAACCTCCTGTTATGCCAATTTGCCCTCATTTAGCCTTTCTCTTTGGGATAAGTACAAATTGCACGATAACAAGTACTTAAAAATAAATCTTACTTCGACCTCCACTATTCTAATAGAAATTATGTGTGTGATGAGTGGCTTTGTGTGCAAGAAAGTGAAAAGTGTGCAAAATACTTTTAATAAGTTAAGTGTAAGATTGTAGCATGTGGACTTCATGTGGTCCTTACAAATATTCTTACCTAGATTACTAAGTTCTTTGGTACAACCTTGTGGAATATTTAAAGCCCTAGAGAACTATCAATGTGGACATATGGGTCCTTACTTGATCCTTTAAACTCCCTAGAATGTTGTCTATACTAGAAAAGTTTTTGAAACTATCCTAGTATTGTAGACATGTGGGCATGCATGGGCCCCTACTTGATCTTTTAAACTTTCATAGAGTGTTGTCTAAACTAAGAAATATTTTTGAAACTATCCTAAAATTGTAAACATGTGGGCATGCATGGGCCCTTGCAAAGATTTAAGATAATTTTCAAAACTAAGAGGTACCCAAAGGGGGTTTTGTCCTCACCTAATGATTTTAAGGGAGATGGAATTTCCTTTTAATCACCTTTTTAGATTCCCTAGATCACACTTGGGTGCGGGGGAAGAGCATACTTGGGGGGTTAAAATTTCTAGTCCCAAATTATTTGATTATGTTTGAAAACGCAATAAACTTAACTCAAAGTTTTAAATGCCAAATGAGCCATCCATGTGGCAACAAATCAAAGAGAAGAATTGTTATTCTTTTTACCCCTATGTGTTTATGTAGCTAATCTTTMTTTGTAWGAAAGGACTCTAAGTGAAGTGTGATTKCTTTATAAAGTGCAGAAAATTAAAATCTGAAGGCAAGGGGCCCTCAAACCACTCACAAAACACTTACAATTCGCAAAAAAATTGAACTTGTGCATGGGTTGTAGTTTTGTCAAGAACAACAAGTGTGTAGAATGCGCATAATGTGTGGTTTTATGAAATATATTACGCACACAGAGTGAAAAGTGTGAAGAATGAACGTCTGTGTGCCTCGAAATCCATGTACTTCCTGTCATGTGTTGGGAAAGAATTTTTGAGATGAAATTCCCTTGCCTTAGCTCTGAATTCTAAATTTGGAAGACTAGACTAGGCCGTTTTTGGTACATGCATAGCCAAACAATTAGAAATAAGTGCTCTCAATACTTAAATAGGGAGGAATTTGATTTGCATTCCCAATATGGTCGCCAATATGTTGTGTTGGTTTTGTCACATGGGTGAGCAAAAACACAACACTTACTTGCCCAGTTAAGTCAGCTAAACAAGACAGAGGGTTGTGAGTTGATTAGATAACCAAACACACATGAAATAAGGAAATCAAAAACAAAAATAAAAGGAAACAAATATTAGAAAACTTGCAAGAACTAGAATTATGAAAAATGAAAATGACAATCATATAGCTACCAATGGATCAATGTATTGATATGCTATCACTGTAGAGAAAGGCAGGGACTTATGAATCCCCTCTTCCTCCTTGGGAGGGCTCTTGCATTCCCTAATAGATATTTGTTCTCTTCATACAATGACAAGTAACAATGGTGAAGAAATACAATGCCAATCCTCTCAAGAGGTGAGTGGAATGACCCTTGCTATAGTGCTTGAATGATTCAAAGAGAAAAGAGGATTCTCCAAGAAGAATTATTATAGCATAAAAATACCTTGAAGTTCTTATTTTATTAGCAAACTCATGGCATATATTTATAGTGTCCATTTATGGAAAAATATAATTGGTTCATGATGTGAACAAGGGGTCTTTTAGGGAACTTCCTAGCCCTTGGCCGACCTCCAAGATAGATTTCGCTCAGATATGAGTGTCAAATCAAGTTGTAAGTCAGACTGGAAGTGGTTGAGAGGCCAACAAGATTCATAAATGTGTCGTTCATGAGAATTATGTGGGTTTTCTCGTAGATAGTCGTGCATTCTGCGCACAGTGCGCACTTAGGGTTGTGTTAGCCTGTGCATTCCACGCACAATGCACGTGCTTCCTTTGGTGAATTTGCACACTTCAATTTATGAACCAAGTATATAGTTTTATTCCTTTTTGATGGATTTTGATGTTGTAGGTGTACTAATTCCTGCTAGAATTGATTTCTTTCTTCAACCGTTGTTTGTAATGTTACAGATGATTTTTCGATGATAACACACTTGGTTGAGTTTGCCTATAATAATGGGTATCAAGCTTCATTGAAGCTGAGCCCATTTGAAGCCTTGTATGGTAGGAAATGAAGTACTCTAGTGATTTGGGACAACCCAACAAATAGAGTGATACTTGGGCCAGAGTTGCTCAAGGATATGGAAGACTAGATGGTTAAGATTAAGAAGAATTTAAACGCAACTCAGGATAGACAAAAAGTTTATGCAGATAAAAATAGGACATCAAGAGAATTTAAAGTGAGGGAGCATGTGATTTTGAAAGTGAATCCCAATAAGAGCTGTTTGAAGTTGGGTATTTGTACAAAGCTAGCAGCCAGATTCTGTGGTCCATTTGAGATATTGGACAGAATAGGGCTAGTCACATACATGCTTGCATTGTCTGTTTCCATGAATGTGCATAATGTTTTTCATGTCTCTTTGCTAAAGAAATATTTACATGATCCTAAGCATGTTATTGATTGACATCTGATTTAGGTAGAGATAGAGGGAGACTTTCAGGTCCATCCAGTGCGGATATTGGATAAAAAAGTCAAAATTCTCTGGAATCGAGTTATAGAGATAGTAAAAGTTTAGTGGACCTGCTACAGTCCTGAAGATGATACCTAAGAGCATGAAGATGTCATGCAGGCCGAGTACCCAAAGATTTTTTAATAAATTTTGGAATTTTGATTCATGTTTGTATATGCACCGAGGACAATGCCAAAATAAGGGGGAGGGGATGTAACACCCTTGGTTTTGAGCCCCATATTAAATAATGCATTTGTTAAGTGGTGAGAGGCCAGAGTGCCCAAACAATTAAAAGAGGCCAGTGTTCCTAAGAAATGTCATTTTATTATTATTATTAATAACAAATACATCGTTGGTTTCTAGACATATAAGGAATAGAGTTATATAGGGCTATGATTCCACAAGAGAGGGGGCTTGAGGGGATAAGAATTTATTTCATTTTTTAATGGCCCATTTTTTTTAATGGGGGGAAATAAGCTATGCAAACTTCTTGGGGGAAGGCCAAAAGGTTATTAATCTCCACAAATTACTTAAACCTGTCCTTGGTCTGTTCAGTGGGTTCTCTCATTTGTTGGTTTGTTCATTCTCTCTCACTCCCATTCTCGTTCAGGTTATGTTCTGGGTTGCCTCACTCGTTCACTCACTCATTCATTCATTTAGGAATACACTCCATTGTTATTTGTTCTCACCTTTTGTGGAGATCTTACTCCATTCCTTTCTGTCACCCACTCATCTTTCCTCATCCGTGTCTTGCTTGGGAAATGAAGACAAACTGTTGAAGAGAAGCCATGGTATTGTTGGCTATAGATATTGTTGGTGTAATCTAGCCATGATTTTAGGCCTACATGTCCAATATGCTTTGGCATGTGTCCAATGTTTCTCACAGTTGTGAGTCCTGAGAGTCCTAGCATGGAGATTTTGGACCAGCTGCACTAGAGCCTTGGAAGGAGAAGGACGGCCCGAGGGACTGCGTGGCTAAGATGGGAGAGGGTCCATTCTCTTGGGTTTTGTAGGCTAGGTAGAAAAGAGATGGTTACTTGGATTTTTGTGGATGTTGGGAATCCTGAGAGAGATTGAGTCATGAATGGTTTGGGAAGCCAGGTAATACTCTAGAACCATCCTTGTGGATTCATAGCCCTAGATCAGGGGTGACATTTTTGTTGAGACTTGGAATAACAATGTCTACAGTTGGGTGGAATTTTCTTGCTCTACATCTAGTTAGTGTATTATTTTATAAAAGTTAAGTGCTCTCTATTATGGAATTATTTACATGTGTATGAATTATTTCCATTGTGTATTTATTCACCATTGAATTCTATAAGTTTAGAGTATGCATGTTTGCTGGTTATTTTTGTGCATAATGTTTAGTTCCTTTCCTTTATGCATATTTATTAATTTGAAAGGTATCTGTAAGAGAAATAAGTCTGAGAGAGGGCTTGAAGTAGTGTAGCCCGACCTGTGGGTGGATGTGTATGTTACAGTTATGTAACACCCAGGGATTTGAGCCCCACATTAAATAATGTATTTGTTAAGTGTTGAGAGGTTAGTGTGCCTAAGAAATGTAATGTTTTGATAATTATTAATAATAAATGCATCGTTTGTTTCTAGACGGACAAGGACTAGAGTTATAGGGGGATATGATTCCATAAGAGAGGGGGCTTGAGGGGCTAACTGTTTTTTTCATTTTTTAATGACCCATTTTCTTTAATGGGGGAAAATTAGTTATGTAAACTTCTTGGGGGAAGGCCAAGAGTTTCTTGATCCCCACGAATTACTTAAATCCATCCCTAGTCTATTGGGGGGGTTATATCATTTCTTGGTTCATTCATTTTCTCTCACTCCCATTCTCATTCTCATTTTGTTGTTGGTAGCCTCACTCGTTCACTCACTCATTCATTCATTCACGCATGCACTCCATTTCTCTCTTTTATCACCTTTCATGGATATCTCACTCCATTCATTTTTGCCACCCATTAATCTTTCCTCATTTGTGTCTTGGCTTGGGAAACGAAGACGAACTGTTGAACAAAATCCATGGTATTGTTGGTTGTAGAGATCGCTGGTGTAATCTGGCCATGATTTGAGGTATGCATGTCTGAGATGCTTTGGACTATGTCCATTTTTCTCACATTTGTGAGTCCTGAGAGTCCCAACATAGATATTATGGACCAACTTCCCTGGAGCCCTGGAAGGAGAAGGATAGCCTGAGGGACTGTGTGACAGAGAAGGGAGAGGGTCCATTCTCTTGGGTTGTGCAGGCTAGGTAGAAGAGACATAGGTACTTGGATTGTTGTGGATGTTGTGAAGCCTGTGAAAGCTTGAGTACTGAATGGTTTGGGAAGCCAGGTAACACTCTGGAACTGTCCTTGTGGATTCATAGCCCTGGCTCAGGGGTGACATTGTTGTTGAGACTTGGAACAACAGTATCTATAGTTGGGTGGAACGTCCTTGGTCTGCAACCAGTTGGTGTCTTCTTTTATAAATGATAAGTGCTATTTGTTATGGCATTATTTACCTATGTATGAATTATTTCTTCTCTGTATTTATTTATTGTTGAATTCGATATGTTTAGAGTATGCATGCTTGTTGGATATTGTTGTGCACATCATTTAGTTCCTTTCCTTTATGAATATTTGTTAATTTGAAAGGTATATTTAAGAGAAAGAAGTCTGAGAGCAGGCTTGAATTAATGTATCCTAGCCTGTGCGTGGCTAGGTATGCTACAGTTATGTAACACCACGGGTTTTGAGCCCTATATTAAATAACTTATTTGTTAAGTGATGGCAATCCAGAGTGTCCAAACAATTAAAAGAGGGCAGTGTGCCTAAGAAATGTAATGTTTTGATCATTATTAATAATAAATACATTGTTGGATGCTAGACAAACAAGAACTAGAGTTATAAGGGGCTATGATTCCACAAAAGAGGGGGCTTGAGGGGATATGTGTTTATTTCATTTTTTAATGAACCATTTTGTTTAATGGGGGGAAATAAGTTACATAAACTTCTTGGGGTAGGCCAAGAGGTTATTGATCCCCACAAATTACTTAAACCCGTCCCTAGTATGTTGGGAGGGTTCTCTCATTCGTTGGTCCATTCGTTCTCTCTCACTCCCATTCTCATTCTGGTTTTGTTGTTGGTTGCCTCACTCGTTCACTCACTCATTCATTCATTTACACATGCACTCCATTAATCTTTGTTCTCACCTTTCATGGAGATCCCAATCCATTCATTTTTTTCACCCACTCATCTTTCCTCATATGTGTCTTGATTTGGGAAAGGAAGACGAACTGTTGAAGATAATCCATGGTATCATTGGTTGTAGAGATTGCTAGAGTAATCCAGCCATGATTTGAGGCCTTCATGTCTAAGATGCTTTGGCATGTGTCCAGTTTTTCTCATAGTTGTGAGTCATGAGAGTCTCAACATGGATATTATGGACCAACTGCACTTGAGCCCTAGAAGGAGAAGGAAAACCTAAGGTAGTGTGTGGCAGAGAAGGGAGAGGGTCCATTCTCTTGCGTTGTGCAGGCTGGGTAGAAGAGAGTTGGGTACTTGGATTGTTGTGGATGATGGGAAGCTTGTGCGAGATTGAGTGTTGACTGGTTTGGGAAGTTGAGTAACACTCTAGAAATGTCCTTGTGGATTCATAGCCCTGGCTTAGGGGTGACATTGTTGTTGAGACTTTGAACATCAGTGTCTATGGTTGGGTGGAATGTCCTTGGTCTATAGCCAGTTGGTGTCTTATTTTATAAAAGATAAGTGCTCTATGTTATGGAATTGTTTACCTATGTATGAATTATTTCCATTGTGTATTTATTTCTCATTGAATTCGATATGTTTAGAGTATGCATGCTTGTTGGTTATTGTTGTGCATGTCATTTAGTTCCTTTCCTTTATGCATATTTATTAATTTGAAAGGTATTTGTAAGAGAAATAATTATGAGAGTGGGATTGAAGTAGCGTAGCCCGGCGTGTGGGTGGTGTTGTTCTAGATTTTATACTTAAGGCTTTAAAGTATAAAGTCTAGGCATTCGAAAAAGGTAGAGAGAGTTAAGTTATAAAATGTGTCAATTATTAAGGGAAAAGATATGGATAATTTCTTAACTATCTCTATCTAGCTTCCAATTGTTCCTGGATGCTTATATCTCATTCAATTGCTTCCCATGCATGTTATAATTCAACCCGGGTGTTTGTTGTCTGTAAGATAGTGTTAAATAAGTTCAAAGCAATGATAGTCTGATCTGAAAGGCCGGGTTCTATATTGGGTTGTCTTGTAACAGGTACAATCATGAGGAATAAAGGTTAAAAGATCTATTACTTTGTTTTCAAGGTTTGTTATTTCTGTTTCGGATTGTAAGATGAAAGTTCCCAACTTTAATTAATAATATAACAGTTTCAGAGGTCGTTTCCCATTCCTGAGTCAAATTCAAAAATCATGAAAGTGATGGAGAAAAACATAAAGTTGTTTAAATAATGTGAGACATCAATCATGGGGGAATCTCACTTTGCAACAGAGGAAGAAGAAAGACAAGAGATCTCTAATGAAGCATAAAAATATAGTAATCTAAATAATCTACAGGGCTTGGGCCTACTAATAGAAAGCACAGAGGAAAAACTATAAACAATTAGATAACCAAATAACTCTTAACCACACTAGATGTTGTACTAAATTGCAGTTAAACATTCATCAAAGATATATAAAGGAAAGATGTTGAAAATGAAAGTAAAGGGGAACACATAACTCTGGGTTAACAAAATCTAGAATCTTTGTTTTGTATTCTCATTAATAACTGTAAATGAAGAAAACTTCTCTAGTACAATTGGCTGCAAAAAAGATTTTTTCAGTCTTATGAAATTATATTTATAAAAAGTCACCAATTCTTGACCGTTGGTGATTTCCTAACTTCTAGGGGCTAACGGTTACAAAAATGCAAACTTGAATTGTTTGCATTGTTATCTTTTATTTCTCTATCATCTTGATAATATGAGCCTACAATATGATACTTCATTGCTTCTTTGAAGTATCTCCTTCTTTTGGTCTGAGACATTCAATACATTTTTCTAGAAAATGCACTAAAAATCTAGGAGGCTCTGGTATATCTTTTGCCTCGAACACATAAAGCTTCCTCTAAATTTTTGGCAATCGATCTTCAATCCCTTTGTCAGAAAACTTAGCTGATTGCAATTTTAAATTTGGCTTCACCAACCACCTGTCTATTTGGGTAACATCAATGTCTTTTAATTGGGAAATTTCAATATGAATTTCATTCAAGTTCTCTTTGAGTTTCAATTGATGTCTTAAAATATTGATATGTCCTAGAAGTCCAGGACAAATGTCTTTTCCAATGAGTAACAATCCTTTGTCTAGAAAATCGAAGGCCTCTTTGCAATCATCCTTGACTTCTTTGGCCATTTTCTTGCTTTCAGCTATGTTGACCTCCCATACTTTAAGCATGATATTACCCCTGATCTTCTCTTTGACAGATAGCCTTGGAATTTCTGAGACCTCTTCTTTTGTCGAAAGTACAACTACCTTTTGAAAAGTAGTATGGGCTGCTTTAGCCTCTTTTTCTTTGAAAACATTGTTATCGAAAGATTTACTTACTTCTCAGAAATAGTTCTGAACAACCTCTATTTTAGAAATCAATCTTTGTTTCTCCTCTTCTATCTTCATATGAACCTCCAGTTCTTGGGCTTGATTTTTTTTTAAATCTATCACCTGATTTTGAATATAATTCAACCTATCCTGCAATTGCCTCGCTAATTCTTCCTATTGGATGACCTTTCCTTGACTGGATTGCATTTTCTTATACATCTCATCCAAGCTAGACCTGAGCAGTTGGATTTCTTGTTTGTCAATGACTCTAGCTTGTTCCATCCCTTTGTTTATCTCCTCTCTAATATTACTCTCTATTTCCTTATTTGACTCTGCAACTGGGCTATCATCTGACTCTTTTGCTTCAGCCTTATTTTCAGATCTTCAACTGAAAATAAGTTAGCAATTGTCAAAGCTCCCATAGAGCCTGATACCTCTGTTGTGAAATCTTCCTCTTCTAGGTTATGTCCATCTACGAGCACTCTGTGTTTCTTTACCATTGTGCCTTCTTTCAAATGCATTTCCTGTTTCACTATAGATTTTCTCTTCTTACTGAAAAAGTAATCAGAGGAAGGTATCTCTTCTCTAGAGATTGGAGTAAGGTCACTAACATAAATAACTCCCAGATGGGGAGTCCCAAAAGTTGACTGTAAAGGAGTCAATGATGCAATAGGCTGCCCAACTCTGTAGATTGGGTTTCTCCTATTATCTTGGGGATATTAGCGGGAATATTTGATGACAAAGGAGGAATCGTTTGACTTTTTTGGATGTGTCTCGAGCGTAGACTCTGTTTCCGACCTTGGGTTCTCTTTTTGTGAATCTTATTCTTTTTGTGAAGATGCTTCAGTATTCTTTGGATTTTATTATGCAGCCTTCTCGTCAGAAGGCTTTGGCTTGAAACCTGGAGGCATTCTTCCCTTTTCTGGAGGAGAGGTTACTGTTTCTCCCTATAGTATCTTAGGTAACCCACTTCATCTGTGGTTTTGGAAAGCAAGGAAGCTAGCTTGCATGTCTGGGGATAGTGTCTAGATCCTATATGATACCTCCTCATAGCTTCTAGTCCCTTTAAAAATGTCATTGTGAGGGGAATCTTCATGCTCTAACTTTTTCATGTTGCAATGAGCTAGACGATTTCCCACAATTTGATATGGGTCGTGATTTCTGAGTTCAATATCTACCAGATTAATGTGTTCTAATTCTATGGCTTCCACTTTAGAATGGCCAATATTAAGTAATGAAAACTTCTCAATCTATATAGGAAAAACTAGCCATAATTTCTTTTGAGCCGCCTTTAACTCAGTACCAATGCCTCCTATTATTATCTAGTATTCCACTTCTCTGCACACCAGTCTATTAGGGATAAATTTAAGGAGAGCATGGGGGGGAATTGAACAACCGAAGACTTTGACTGTTTTGATGTTTCCCATGATTTTCTTTGAAATCCGAGGGGGTGGGTATCCATACAATATTTTATGCACAGGTATCACTACATAGTGATAGATCTCGTAAAATAAATCCTTTTATTTTTTCTCCCATAGTTTAGAGTGATAAACATGAATGGGTTCAACACAGGCTGGGTTCCATCTCCAATTCATCAACGGGAATGAAGTCATATAACAGATATCATCCATAATATATGCAGACATGTAAAAAGATACAGGTCAAACTTTCAATTTTTCCATTTGGTACTCTGTAATCTCCTTGATTAAGTTATCTGATAAAAATTTACCCTAGTTGAAAGTGTAACCCTCGACTACCTCGTGTATAATTGGCACCCATTCCGCTGGGAAATGGGTAGGGATTTTCCTCCTAAATAGTCTACATAGAACCATTGCTATATAAACCATGTATTCATTTAATGGTGCTATGGCATAAATGCCATGGGTATCAGCTCTAAATTTCACTGGAATTCCCCACCAATACTTGATTATACTTGGATATGTTTGATCCAATTATGTACACTCCTTTCTTTGAAATTCTTCTACAAATTTGGCATTATAAATGTATTTAGAAACAGGGGGTAGCTTATACATTACTTGGATGTGCTCTAGTCTGAATGAGCCGACGATGACATTTTGGTGATTTAGAATGCTCCTAGTTTGAATGTCTATTTTTTCTAAAGCCCAGCTTATCATGTCATTGTATGGCATGAGTCTTAGCCATGTGGCTATCTTGTGGAGTTCAGACTCAGGTATATCTCTGACTTTATTTTCAGTCTTTTCGTTCCCGAAATCGTCAGGGAAATTCCTAACCTCATACTCCAAGATTTCAAAATCTGCCTCTAGGACTTGATTGAATCCACAGCATGTGGCATAGTATTGGATATAACATCTCCATCTGGATTTGAGATTTCACCGGCCTCCTCACTCTTCTTAGGCGTTTTTCTGGGTGCCATGATGTTTGTGCTAAAAACAAAAACCTGTTATAGAGAAGAAATGCATAACCTATTTTGAATGTAACTCACCTCTTGTCTGAAAGTAAGAATGAAATTCGAAATAACAAACCTTTATTAACCCTTAACTTGCCTTAAATTGAATGTACTGATACATACGATAAAAAATAAATGCTTTAATGGGGATGTTACACCTATAGATACGCACTTTATGCTAAAACAATATCCATTAATATGTTATGAATACTGACACATATCGGCGATTCAAAACTGGGATTTCGAAAGGAATGTCTTCGAAAACTCCTGAAAAGCGAAACATGAAAAGTCATTTAATATCATTAACCCTATTTTAATGTTAAGCTAATTATGCTTAATTGCTTAATACTTTCAGGATTTCGAGCTTCGGGGTTTTAACTCTTTGATTTTACAAAATGCGACTGATTAATGATTTGTTAAGTATGTTTAAAATTTAATTAATCACAATTAAAAAGGAATTTCGTAAAAAAAGCGCATCGGGACATTGAACTATTGTTTAAGTTGAGATGGCTGAAAAAGAAAATACAAAAGGTTTAGAAAGTCGTTAAACGTTTTTAATTATTCCTTTTAATTCGATTTAATGTCTTTTAAACAATCACTTTTCGAGACTTCGGTATCGGAACTTTGGAGTTGTTATTTAAAATTCATACTTTGTGAATAATCAAACCCTGAAACTCGAAACTCTTGAAAAACTTTTGACTCCTTTTAGAATTAAGGGAGGATCCATAACCAAAGACAAATTGAGTTTAAGGTTATAAGAAGAAAAATAAACTTTGTTTCAATAGGTGGATGGGTATGTTACAGTTTGGTATCATAGCTCAGTTCCAATACTAAGCCTGGATGGGTCGTGTAAACTAATATTGAAGCAAAAGTTTCACAAATAAATTAAGTTGCAGACTGCCAGAAGGCGCTGAGAGTGCATCTTAACTGTGTTTGAAATCTCAAGAGGTGTAGTATTTTTGGAAACCACGATGGCCATAGGATATATTTGGGAAGGATGTGAATCCTTCACAACCTTCAGACGTGGGAAAAGAGCATATAGGTTAAACCCTCGAGTCCTTCGGTCTTCCCTGCTTCGGCAGTTTTAAGTTCCTTGTCATAAAATAAGCCTGAAGCCTTGAAGCTCCAAAGTCCCATAGTGAATCTACACTGTAGATCACTGGGAGTAGTAACGGATCCTTGGATTTGTCCAAGAATAGGTCTCGGTCATTGGATCAAGTGTATATCAAGAGGAGAAGCAGAGTGGAGAAGATCATACTCCAGCCCTCTAATTTTCATGCGAGCGAATGTGATCCATAGATCTCACATGAGTTTGAAGTTTTGACACTCTAGGAGAAGCGAGTCCTCAAGCTTCAAGGAGGGAAATATCTCTAAGTCCCAGACTCTGGAGTTAATCTGGACCATCCATGTTGGAGGAAACATTTTTGTAGATCAGTCTATTCGAGAATTCATCGTTCGGGGGATTTGTGGTGTAGTGTGGAGAAGTTTTTCGAAGTCCTAAAGTTCTAAAGTCCCAAAGTCTCGAAGTCATGATGGAGTGACAAGGCCTACTAACGTCACTTAGGGTGATTTTTTAACAATTGATGCACTACAACAAATCCCCATGATTAGCTCCCCTTTTAGCTCCCTTTTTTTCTTCCACTGACTGTTTTAATGTATTTTTATCCACCTTTTTGATAACGTCGGTGCTATTTATCGAGAGGGCGCTATTTATGGAGCTATTTGTGCCTATAAACACAAGTTGGCACTAAAGTAGGCACTATTAGAGATTAGTTTAGCACCCCAGTTAGGGCCTAGTTTAGCTCCCAGTTTAGCTCCCAGTTTAGCTTCCAATTTAGCTCCTAGTTTAGCTTCCAGATTAGCTTCCTTTTTAGCTTCTAGTTTGGCTTCCAATTTAACTCCTAATGTGCCTAAACAATAATTTTGTTGAGTTTTTGGCGGTTAAGTGGATAGGGTCTTTGGGTATTAGGCGATTTATGGATTTGAGGTCTAGGGATTAAGGGTTAAGGGATCAGGGGTTATTGTTTAAGGGATTAAGGGTTAAGGGATTAGGGGTTATAGTTTAAGGGATTAAGGGTCAATGGATAATGTATTTGGGGCTTATGGGTGTTGACAGTGATTTTTTTCAACAAGACTTAGCTGGTAAAGCATTGACAGGCTCCCTATCCAGTCACACTACTTGCACGAAGTTTCGCCTCTTCTCGTTAAATATTGGCGCCTGTTTCTTGCTTGCACAAAGTCTCGCATGCTCACGTTGAGTTACTACTACACATTCAATGAAGATGAATGGGGTTCCTTGCCATTCACAAACACTTTAACAGTGATGACGTGTATCAACTAACAAATGACCATGATCATCAGTCAGTATATTTTATTGGGCAGGTTACATGAAACAGGTTCATTACAAGTTGTTGGTAAGGCTAAAATGATACTTGGTGGAATTGTCAAGAGCCTCTACCTATCATTTTTTTTACACTCATAACTCTCTCATCCAATTATTATCCATATCTCTCTAAGTATAACATCATTACCAAACCTTAGATTACAACGATGTCTCTCTAAGTTTAACATCATTACCAAACCTTGGATTACAAGTTTGACACTTTTTCATGACATGCCCAATTTTCAAAAATAAATATATTATTATATATTTATGTTCACTTTTCATTAAACCATGTCATCTTTTTATCCACATTCTCACTTAATCCCACGTCCTTTTCCAAAATATTGAATTTATACCAAAGTTTCCTTTAAATGATGACTTTGACGTTTCCTCATGCCATATCATAAGTAAAAGGGAAAAATATATACAATATTATTCTATTTGATATTGAAGGGAAGAGATAGGATCATTCGACCTCCCATCATATTTTCAGATCATTTGTTAAGTAAGGTTTCAAATGGATGTTTTTAAAGTAGTTGTTTATGCAAACTATCTATACTCTACATCATATGAAGCATCAAGAATAAAAATGACATGCTTAAAGGGGATCGCATGAGTACGTTCCTGGAATCTTTGAATAAGAGGATAGTCATAAGCTCAAGAGCATGAATATAACATTAATGATGTGGTGTAAAACGAGGATATTTCCATTGCCTTTGACTGGAGAAATGAATTGGATGACAACTGATCCATGTGACATCCCCAAAAATAATTATTTTTAAGTTTGAGATTTCTTAGGAAAATTATTCTGTTTTTGGTAAATTTGAAATTGGAAAATTTTTGCCATTTTTGGCTATTCCAAATTTTAAATTTAATTAATTTTAATTAATGACTATGACTGTTGGGCAGAGACCTAATTTGACCCAACTAACTTCTTGACTATGACACTTGTATAAAACATAATATTTTATAATTATTACTGGAAGTCAAATGGAACAACCATGTTAAAATCAGCTAACCATGACTCCATGAGTGGGGAACATGTTGGAACTACCTTAGGGATGATTGTTACAAGTGGAAAATCAGGAATTTGGCCATTGGAAGCCCCCAAAAATTAGGTATTTTCAAAGCTATGAAAATTCCCAAGGGAGGGAAAAGACCTAGGAAAAAATAATTTTGGATATATGGCATATGTGAGGAGGCAGGACGTTGTCGAGTATGCTGGGAAGTAAATCTATTTTTTGTTTTTATGAGCACTACTGGCTGAGTGTGAGGCAAGGAGAGGACTGTTGATACTGAAGAACATTTGCTGAGAGGGAGTTCCAATTTAGCCCTCATGGTTTCATGGTCAGGTTAGGGGGTGAATAGAACAAGCTATTTGGCTGCCCTATTCTAAGGTTGGGAGGAACCTGACTGTTCCCTTTGTTGTTCTGGTATTCATCCAGATATGTTCCTCTACTTCCCTCTTATTATATTGTATTGTTGGAATGATTACACATGCCCTCTACTTCTACATGTATGTGCATATGTGAATAGGTGGAATTATAGAGTTGTTGTAAGGTACTTGTTTTAGCAATACTTGTGTTCTACTAAAGATTGTATCTACAGGATCATAACAATTTATCTATTGTAGGAACCATCTAATTTGTTAAAGAATATATCTGTTTAGTTACCATAGGTGATCTGTTACAGGAAAAAAACTATTATGTTAATGAATGAAGTTATAAAATGATTGAGTATTATCTATGGTAGGAATAGAATGTAAATAGTAAGTAGTGTTGTAAAGACAATGTGTATTAATCATGGCAAGATAGAGTTATCTGGTATAAAGTAATAAACTAACCAAGAAAATACAAACGCAAATTCTGGAAAATTTCTACCTATCATAAGGTTATATGCTTATAATATAGTCAAGTTTTGTTTTCAACCCGTACAGATCCAAACCCAAATCTAGACTACTATGATAAGGATTCACGAAGTATATATGTAGCTATATGAATACAGTTATGAATATATGAAATTTTATTAGACAATCAATGCAGTGGATGGCATGGAAATAACATTGCATAAATAAAAGTTATGTGCACATATTATGTAATTAATATGAAAACTCTCTAACAGTTATATAGAACCCACTATACAATCAGAGTATCGGAAGAATGGTTGTATATATATATATATATAAGAAAACGTTCCGGATATAATTACAGAGTCATATCTTTAATCTATTTTTACACTGATAGACTCAGGCCTGTTTTAGTAACTAATTCTCAAATCTCGTCAACACTGACTATGGTAGGGAAACAAATAGTTTCAGACATTCACATGCCCTGAAGAAAGGTATTTGGTTCCATAAAACTTTGAGTATAGTTCATAATTAAACAAACGACATGTTTAACTATTACAAGCCCATGGTAAAACGTTACAACAGTAAAAGACAAGAATTTATACTTCCAACACTTTTTATGTTGCCTAGGATCTACGGTGATAAAGGTTGGAAGTAAAGCCATAGTACTGAGAACAACATGTATTTTTCACAATATCTTTTATTCCAGAATGTCGAAGAACAGTTCCAGTATGCCAAGAAAATCTAATCGTATCTCCATTCCAAAATGTTTGAGTTAGGACATAGTAAGAATCTGACTTAATCACTTGGCCATTTACACATTTTTAAAGTCGACCCTCCTATTCGACTGCGAAGGCAAGTAACAAAGGTTAAAACTAGCATTAAAATGAATAAATCTCTACCACAGAGATAACACTTTAGTCGAATCCTTCTACCATTAGTCACCTAGGCCCTTCTTGAAAGAGGCAAGATGGAACCTGGATACCTCTTAAGTGAATGGCATAGGTTGATCCCCATGATTTCTGCATGGTCGAAACCCCTGCACAAAGTTGCAAGAAATATACCATTAATAATCATTCAACAGAGGTGAGGCGAATAAAATAAAAATGAGTAATAATAGGAAAGGAATTGGAGAGTCATACTTAACTTTAAATGGAGGTATTTGATATCTTCCATTGTTGTGCTGAGATGAGTAATATTCCAGACCAAAAGGGGAGGAGAATCCCAAGACTCCCTTATGGGTACCCTCGCAAGCACAAGGTCCCACCTTTATTGATAAGAACCGAATTGATATATCAAAAGACATTGCATGAACTAAATATACAAATTACCATTACAGTGAAGAACGTGAGTCGAATAACGAGAATGGGCCAAAGCTTTATTCTAATTACAAGTATTGAAATTGGAATCCA
>SNQJ01S0051111.1:5453-22913 GCA_010110895.2 Picea sitchensis
GTCGTGTGGGCCCCGTTTGGGTAAGTTAGTACATCAACTTCCCGGGGTCGTAACTTTTGCGTACGATCTCCGTTTTAGGCGTGTGATAGCCCGTTGGAAAGGTATCATTGAGGAGATTCATTTTGGGGGACCAATCATGCCTTTGGATATCATTGAGAAGATATATCTCTAAAATCCTTCATTTAGGCCCTCAAAATGGCCCCGGAAGTTAAAACTGCTAAAAATAGTAAATTGCCAAAATTGTCAGAAAATTGTTTTGAGCCAGTTGGAAAAGGTGGGTGGCCATCGATATCCATCTGGATCAAGTTATGCATTGACAGAGAAAATATACATATACTCCTTCATACCTCCCTAAATTTGATCATAGAGAGAAGGGGAAAACCCAGGTACTACTGGACACATGGAAGTCCTCTTATGAGGACATTGAGGAAACTGTGGAGATCACCACCAAATATTGCTTCAGAATGTGGAATTCAACAGATGACATCTTAGAACAGTTTGGAATTCCAGTTATGGATGAATTGAATCAATTAGTTCCCAACAAGCTAAGAATTGTATAAGTTGAGCAGAGTTGAGACAACAACAAGCAAGAAATTTCCTAGCTCAGTGGCATAAATAAAGATGTCTTGAACAACTACTTGGTAAATCCAATAAAGCTTGCCACTATGATTGATTCCTACATTAAAAGGGTGCACAAAGATTTGGAATGAGAGGTTGTTGAAAGGATTTATGATAGAGAGTTACGAGTTGAAAGAATGAAGTCAGAGAGGATAAAATAACTCTCCAAAGATTATGATAGGTGGACCTCTTATAGAGATAGTTTATTCAAGAAAAAGTCCTCTTAAATATTCTAAATAACTAATGTATTAAATTCAAATGTAAAGGGAATTAAAAATGTACGAAAAGACAAAATTAGCGGGATGAAACATTTGTAATTGTAACATTAGCACTTACAAAAGTTGAAGAGTCTCTCTTATTCTATAAAAGAGAGTGATTGTAACATAGTAAAGGACTTTTTCTCAGCATGTACAATTGTTATATTCTTATTGCATAAATAAATGATAGAAGTGTTATTTGGTGGCCATGGATATTATTTTGTTGTAATGTGGGATTCCTCCCTATTTCAATGAATGTCAATTGGTTTTGTGAACACTCATGCATGTGAATTTTTTCTTTGTATATGTTCAATAAAACTAATGTGTGCATGGTTGTTATCAATACAGTGGTGATGCATCAAGTTTAGAAAATAACTTTTATATGCTATATAAGGTTTATTGCTTATTACATATTGCTGACACTATGGATTCCTCCAAATGTTAAGTAATACAATTTAATGTTGTATCTGATGCTTTAGATTAGCTCCTGATTAGGATAGTTTAGACAAGTAGCTAGATAGTTATGTTTTCCATTTAATAGATTTGGACTTAGAATAGTTGTTAAAAGTAAATTTGATTTCATTCTTTGATTTCTAAAACAAAATCTCAATGGAAACTAGGCCCACATATTGATCGAAGTTTTCAAATTGCTACCCTAAATGAGAGTGAGTCTAATTAAGACTCATCATCGAGCATCCTCCCTTACTGATTAACAAGCCATTTTGGCTCGTCAACAGAGCCCTTGATGCAAATCGAAGGGGATCAAACTTAGTTAAGTAAGTCAAGTCCATGATTTGGAACCTACCATTACATCACTAGCTCTACTAGTTGTCGTAATTTCTTGCTTTATTATCTTGGAATTAGTACAAGGAATGTGAGTTTTGTTGTCCCATATGACCCTTTGGTCTCACGAAAGGTTTATTAAAATCTATCTATATATCAATGTATCTATCTATACTCTTTGGGATGGGTGAATAATGATCTAGAACTGAAAGCTACCAAATAGAGTAATCTTAAATTTTCTATGAGTGAAAATTTTATTGATGAAGTAGAAGTTGATGTAGTGTGTATATATGTTTGTGACATCGTGTTTTGTAATCCTTGTATATATATGAGGGATGTCATCTCCATAAGAAAGGTGAACCAATACCCCTAGTTCGGGATGCCATTTTATTTCCTTTCTCTCTTAAGTATTTTTAAATTTGCTTTCAAGCTTGTTCATTCAAACATACAATTTTTGTGAGAAGGACAAACCCATATTTCCTAGCCAATGATGCCATTTTAACTCCCTTTTTGTTTCATATATTTGCAAATTTGTCTTGAGTTCATTCATCTCCTTTATGTTTATTTAAATATAATGTTTTTGTAAGTTATTTTTATTTGATAAGTTTTCATTATTTTCCTTTTTTCGGTTAAAGGTTAACCTTAACTTAATCTTACCTTTAAATGCCATGAGGTTTTCCTTTTTATACATTTTCAAATTTGTTCTTAAGTTAGTTCATTTGTTGAGTTTGTGTTTATTTAAATATAGTGAATTTTTCATTATATGAATTATATTTTTTTACTATTTTAACTTAAGGGGTTAATTCAACTAGTTATCATCGATGTTGGGTATTTGGCTCATTTTATGAAAACTAGAACTTAGTTTAAATATTTTTAGATGAGACATAATTAAACTTCCCTACATTTTTTATTTTTATACTTTTCTTTTTTTCAATTGAAAATTAACTTAAAATTAAACTTATTTTTAAACATCATAATCATTCTCTTTTGTATATGAACATTCTCACATAAATCAAATTTATATTTCATTAAAATTATTTAATGTTTTTGTTTATTGGCATTTTCTACAGTCCAATACAACCCAATATGAGGGAGATGTGTATTTCCTTCCATGTTCAACATATAGTTGGCACGTGGCACTTTTAAAAAATATTAATAACAAAAAAATATTTCAATGTCAACCATAAACAAAATATTTCAATATCCATCTTCAGTAAAATAATTCTATATCAACTCTCTCTCTCTAGATATAGAGAGAGAGAGTAATTGAAAGTAAAATTATGATTTTGTTAATAGGTGCTTTCTACTTCCCATAATGAAGGAGTTACATAATTCCTTCAATTATTCTTAATAATATGGACTTACATGTGACATTTAAAAAAATAATAATAAGAAAAAAATAATATTAATAATTTTGCATAGGTGCTTTCTACTTTTCTATATTAGGGAGATGCTTAATTCCTTCAATGCTTAATATGGAGTTAACATATCATTTAAAAAAAATATTAGTAACAAGTGTGTGTGTGTATATATATATACAATTGAAAGTAAAAACATTCTTATGGTTAAAACATTTGAATGGTGGGTTGAGTATGAAGGAAATGTGCAATTCCTTGAGTGTTCAACATGGAGTTGACATGTTAAATTCTTATGGTTAAAACATTTGAATGATGTGTTGAGTATGAAGGAAATGTACAATTCCTTACGTGCTCAACATGGAGTTGACATGTATCTCGAGGAATTTGATGCCCCTAGGGGTGAGTTAAGATGGATCTAAGCTAGTTTATTCATGAAATTGGAAAAATGAATATCTAAACCATAAAAGAAAACAAAATACTTAATATTCCTAAATTATTAACATCATAATGATGTAAGTATGCAATTATAATATTTTATTAATTTAGAAGTTATTTTTTATTACAAATATTTATTTATTAAATTGAAAATTGTTTATAAAATATAAATGCATTGTTTTTAATAATAAAATTGATGTAAACCATAAACCTTATAAAATCTAGTATATGTGTTTTTCTTAATGCCATCAATATAATTTTTTAGTATAATATTGAATAATTTTTTATTATAATATTAAATGAGATTAACCATTAAGAATATATCTTTTTTTAATCACAAGTTCAAATTTATAAATTATAGGTTCAAATCCAAATGAAGATAAGACATATACTTTAACATACCTCCATAAGCTTTAACATAAATCACATGCTTTCACTTATAATTATACAATATGTAAACATCTAATTATAATAAAATATTTTTTTAATAGATTTGTATTTCAAATTAATATTAAAATAATAGATTTGTATTTCAAATTAATATTAAAATAAAATTTTATTCAGATGATTACTTTTAAACTAAATATAATAATTGAAAATCATCATTATGCAATTGACAAAAATGGTCAAGAGATTGAGAACACGGGCTTGCAACGCAGAGAAAAAACATTGAGCACATGGGGCACAGGTACATTATATATAATATATTGAAATTAAACGGTAATTAATATCAATCACAATCCACGATGATTGAGTGTTTTATATTATCAGGGTTTTACAAGCTTAAAAGTATCCGTTACATTTTGACCGTTGGAAGGCAGATCTATAAATTCAAATTCAAAACTTCCTTTCCTCTCACATATGATTATTCATTGTTAACATTTCTGGTATCTGCTATTTACAGGCCTCTCTTTGCTTTGATCTCTGCTGGCGATCGATAACTGATGTTCGCGATCAAATCTCTAATATTCGGCTATCTGTCTCAGCGCAAGCTGAGTTACAAATTTGCCCGTATTTTGTTCTAACTTGTGTCTTTTTCTTTGTAGTTCTTTCGTTTTTTTTTTGGTTTTGCTTCTGCATTGTTGTTACAGGTTTTTTCAATACAAAAAGCATGAAGACTAGCATCGAATCGCCAGTGTCTATGAGCGCTAAGAAACCCTGCAAAAGACCAGAGCAAAGACGCCCTCTGCAGGATCATTCAGCACCTGCAAGACAAAATGTATGCAGTCTTGATATATATATTGGTGTTTTAGGATTGATATAAGACATGGTGTATACATTCTTCTCCGACTTTGTATGATCCTCAATAATTGGGTTTATGGTATATGAATATATTTGTGTTTTAGGGTTGATATATGATATACACTGTGTACTCTTCTCCAACTGTATATAACACTCACTTTGTATGACGCTCAACGATTGGGTTTAGGGTATATGAATATATTTGTGTTTTCAGGGTTGATATATGCTACACCATGTACTCTTCTCCAACTGTATATAACACTCACGGATATACTCTGTATTGGATTTGGGCTTTATGAATAGATTTGTGTTTTAGGATTGATATTATAGACATTATATTCTTCTCCAAATTTATATGACCCTCATGGATGTATTCTGTATTGGGCTAAGGTTTTATGGATATATTCGTTTTTAGGATTGATGTGGACCTTGAATTTTTTATCGTTTTGTTATTGCAGAGCGATAGATTTATTTCACACAGGGGATCCATGGATTTTGATGTTGCTCGATATCTGCTCACTGAGAAGGAAAATGATGATAATGGCGTTTATACAACACCTTCAAAGGAATCTTATAAAAGGGAGCTTGCGGCAAGTTTATTGCAGGATGGAGATATTGCCTCCAAAAAATACAGGATTCTAAGCTTTACGAGCAAAGCTCCTGCTCCTCCTGAGGATTTACAGTCTCTCTATTCAGAAAATGTTGCTGTTGACAATGTGCCGAAATCCAGTAAATCACGCCGTTATATTCCTCAGGTAGGGCTATTCTAGAACCCTAATTAGTACTCTGTCTTATATTGTGTGCAAACTTTTATATATAGTTCTGCTTAGGTTTGTAGGTTGTGTGCAGACCTTGGTTCTGTTTAGGTCTGTTTCCAGAGATTGGATAAATTCTTCAGCCAGCCCATAGGATTTATGGTTTAGGGCTCTGTCTTTGAATATTGAACTTACACTTTCATGTTAGTTTTATGTTTCATCTTTGACCAAACCCTTATGTTCAGGTTGGGATTGGGGTTTTGTCTCCGGGGATTGGACAAGTTACAAATCCTCCCTTGTTTCTGAATGGTTTTCTCTTGGAGTTAGGATGATCGAGTTCTACTGCTGTATCTATCTGTGCAGGGGATCTGCCTTTTTGTCATCTAGATAATTTGTTTTTAAGAAATACTGCTTATAGAAAAGCTGCTGTCCTAGGGTGTATCTATGCCGTCAATCACCCGTGACTTGCAACTGGCCTCATCTGTGGAGCGCTGGTCTCTGCCTTAATTCAAGCCCAAGGCCTGATCACCTCACTGCTTGCCCCAAGACCACACTCCTGTGGGCTATTACCTAGGAAATTAAAAATTGTCAGCTGTTGATTTTGACATTTGTATTTTATTTTTAACTATCATATCATTGTTGGCAGTCTGCGGAGAGAACTTTGGATGCCCCTGAGCTTGTGGATGATTATTACTTGAATCTGTTGGACTGGAGTGCCAATAATATTTTATCGATAGCCCTCAGCAATACGGTGTACTTATGGGATGCCTCCAAGAGCACAACTTCTGAGCTCCTGACAGTCGATGATGATGTTGGTCCAATAACCAGTGTTAAATGGGCACCTGATGGAAGACATATTGGTGTTGGCTTGACTAATTCTGTTGTACAGCTATGGGATTCTGCATCTAATAGACAGGTAGAGTAAATTAATTATTGCTTTCATGTTTTCAGTTTCTTTATTTGTTTATCTAGTTGCAATCTCATTTGGTAATGTTTTTCAATGAACACAGTTAAGAGCCTTGAAAGGTCACCAAGCCCGTGTGGGTGCGCTTGCTTGGAATGGTCATATTCTTACAACTGGTTGCCTTGATGGTTTGATATTAAATCATGATGTCCGCATCCGTGATTCCATTGTTCAAACATACAGAGGACATGTGCAAGAAGTGTGTGGTTTGAAATGGTCTATGTCTGGCCAACAGCTTGCAAGTGGGGGAAATGACAATTTACTTCATGTATGGGACAAGAGCATGTCATCCTCTAATGCTGCAACACAGTATCTTCACCGGCTAGATGAACATTGTGCTGCGGTAAAGGCCTTGGCATGGTGCCCTTTCCAGAGCAATCTTTTGGCATCTGGTGGAGGTAGTGCAGACCGCTGCATTAAGTTTTGGAATACTCATACAGGAGCCTGCTTAAATACCATTGACACTCACTCTCAAGTTTGTTCATTATTATGGAATAAGCATGAGCGTGAGCTATTGAGTTCACATGGATTTAGCCAGAACCAGCTGACCTTATGGAAATATCCATCTATGGTTAAGATAGCAGAGCTTACTGGTCACACGTCTAGAGTACTGCATCTTGCAGAGGTATTCATTCTATTAATCTATGGCCAAATGGATTTTGTGCTGACAGTCTTTGTTTTTGTGCTGACTGTCTTTCCTTTGTTTTGTATTTTCAGAGTCCAGATGGGTACACTGTTGCATCGGCTGCAGGAGATGAAACTCTCAGGTTTTGGCAAGTCTTTGGAGCTCCTGATACCTTAAAGAGGACCAAGAGTAAAGATGCGGCTGGTGCTTTCAACATGTATCTCACGCACATCCGTTAACTGTCTGCCTTCAGGAATGAGCACATGAGTATTATCTGTGATATAATAATAATTTCTTGCCTTTTTTATGCATTTCTCTTGCATTCAAGAAATGAGGTTTCTAAATATTATAAATTAAAAATAGATCTTTCCCTCCTAATTCATGTAGCTCAGTGGCAATCATAGACACAGTATATAGTTTCATTCTAAAATAGATGGGCATATTCAAGTCTTGTATAAGTCTAGGATGAAGCATATTCACTCTTCTTAGCTGGGAAGAAGACCTTTACTCACTGAAAAGTGATGATCTACTCATTGAGTTCTTCAATACAACTCCATCAATGTCAAACTTGTACATGACCGCGACACGGAGATGCCATCCCGGTCATGTACAAGTCTGACATTGATGGGCCTGCATTGAAGAACTCAATATTGTTCTTTACTTAATGAGAGGAAAAGGCAATCTTCTCGGGTAACAATAGGGAATATGCTTGTACCAGAGTGCTTGTGTTGTAGGGATAAATAATTATATCCCTTGCAATACATATCGAGCATGGACTTATGTTGTATTGAATATACTGTACAATCTCAAGATACTGTAAGTCTATCTTGTTTAGCATATCTGTGTTTCACATTCTTTATACCAGAACTGTGACCATTTCACGATTTTACTTTTAGTGTATTAAGAGGTTTGTGCAGATATGACATATAGTTTTGTTGTCAACCGAGGGGCATCTTAAACAACCAAATGCCTGGTCAGGGATAGGTCTAACAGTGAAGGACATTGAAGAACTTGACCAGTCAATCATCACTTTTCAGTTAAGGTCTTCTTCTCAGGTAAGAAGAGTGAGTGTGCTTCATCTAGAGTGCTTGTAGTGTGCACATATCCATTACATTTTTATCAAGATACGTATTTGACATTGCATAATCCTGTTTGTTGAATTTGTAGCTTTGCCAATTGTTGGTGGACGTCTGTACCTGTGGATGTCTACCACAGAATTTTCCCAGGCGTTTATAAACGCCACCGAAGTTGAGGAGTTTGTTGAAGCCTAGACAGCTTTAATCCTTGAGGGACGTCATCCTAAACAACCAAAAGTGTGGTCAGTGACAAATCTAACACGAAAGGACGGCACTGAAGAACTCATTGAATAGAGTGCTTGTAGTGTGGACGGATTTACCTTTTTATCATCTTAATAGATATGTATTTGTAATCCTTTTTGTTGAATTGTATCTTTGCCAAGTGTTGTCTACCACAAAATATTCCCAGGCATTTATAATGCCACAAAAGTGGAGGAGTTTGCTGAAACCTAAACAGCTTTCATCCTTGACTCAACTGAAAAGTGTGTCAGTTACAAATCTAACAGGGAAGGACTTGCACTGAAGGGTCTTCTTCTCAGGTAAGAAGAGTGAATATAATAAAGAATATGCTGGAAAAATTGAAAATCTCCAATACTCCATCAATGTGAAGAAGTTGATATATCTAACTGATCTGTCTTTGATGTTTAAAAATCCCAATGACTATGAAATCAGCGAAGAACAGTTTTTAGAGAGAACACTGACTTGATGGATCCGTGCATTACTCAGAAGTATTTTCATCCAAGATATTTGACACCCCCCAGGTAGTCAATTAGAATACAGATCTAATTTGATACGGTTTGGAAAAGTTACTGACTTGGATTATAATGCTATGCTCTGCTTATGGACATTTGAGAACATTTATGTTCCTAGCTAAATGTGACTTCTGTAAATAAACAAAGATGTGTTAACAGTTTGATCTCCTTATTTTAACAGCAGAGGGCTTTGGCAGAAATAGCTTATTTAAACCTTGCAATCATTACTATCTTGTCATATTTTTATCATCAAAGGTTGTTTAAAATGAAGAAAAATGGTAATGATAGTGGCCGAATTTAGAATATATGAGATCAACAATTTTTTGCATAAGCATGGTTTTAGCTGGCACATGAAAATGCTTTTTCTTTCCCCGTTTTCCTCCAATCCTTCTCTTTTGTTTTCTTGGCATCCTCCCTTTTTACTAGACAAATTGTCATGTATATGCTTTTGTCATTTGCTCTGAAGCCATGCTGTGAAGGTGTCAGAAGAGCTGGTATATGCGCAGAAGGTATTTGATGATACGCAATACCAGCAGTGGTTGCATGCTGGTTAACAGCTACTAAAGATCCTAAAAAGTTAATGAAGGTAAACTCTGTTAATTATTAGATCATTGACATTTCTGATATGTTGTATTTAACTGTGGCTTAAGTCTCAGAGGTTTTGCAGGTTTTTGTGAATGCGTTACCGCAAACCCTACTGCTAGGGTTTGTATTGAACTTGTAGGGCTGTATTTGTAACTTGATAACTTTTCAGGTGGTTGTAATTAAAGAATTTTCATATAATTACTAACATATTTTCACTGGTGGTACTTTTGTTAGGTGAAGAAACAAATTTGCCCGTTCTTCTGTTGTTGCTTCATTCAATGGTTTCCAGAACTTTAATATCCACTCAGAAAGCACAAAATACGAGAGAGATGTCAATGAATTCAAAGTGGGAAATTGATTTTTCTGTACAGCTTAGTGGGCGCGCAATACTTATCCAGAATATGGCTTTCGTCTTTAGTCAAGCTTTTGTAAGGACCAAAGATAGATGTATATATGTTCTGGACCTTTTTGAACCAGATGACAAAGATGATTCATATTTCAAATTATCTAAAAAATTCTGAATTGGATGTGTCTGGGCAGCTTTGCAGCAATTTAGTCAGGCCTAAGTTACAAATTTTCTGATGATAAACACGGTCAACAGTTGCTTGATTCCTACGTTACTTTTTCCATCAATGATATTTGACACATTGTATTTCTGGAATACATGCCCCATTTCCAAATGTTTGTAGTCTCCTGAAACAGTTTCTGGATATTTCTTTATGGCTGGAAATGCCTTGGATGTTTTGGGAAACCAAGGAGGTCGTTTCTCTGAGATTTCGTCTTTCTTGTAAAAAACTAAAGGATTTGAAAAAATGGATTTTCTAACCCTACCGAGCCTTTGCACAGTGAAAGGATCAGGGTTTGCCAACGAGAAGTTTTTTCACAGCAGAGGAATGATTTTTCATGAATTAGGAGAGGCGATTAGAACTTGTTGAGTTAATAAATTACTAATTTCCTTTACACAGTGAAAGGATCAGGGTTTGCCAACGAGAAGTTTTTCACAGCAGAGGAATGATTTTTCATGAATTAGGAGAGGCGATTAGAACTTGTTGAGTTAATAAATTACTATTTTTCTGATGATAAACACAGTCAGTTGCTCTGTTTATATTTTGCAAATTATTAGCTGTGACATGCACTGGTAATCTACATGACAATGACAAAGCATTGACTTGATGGATCCGTACGTCTGAAGTATTTTCATCTAAAATTTTTGACACCGCCACGAAACTGTTTCCAGTCAGTCTGGAATGTATGTCCTATTTCCAAATGTTTCTAGTGCCCGGTAACTGTTTCTGGATATTTCTTGATGGCTGAAACTGCCTTGTATGTTTTGGGAAACCATGGAGGACATGTGACCACATGGTTAGCAAAAGGGCCAATAATAAGTTCAAGATTCTGAGGAATTATTGAGGCTACATGAAAACAAAGTCGAAGATGATTTTGAGACCCGTTCACAAATCCAAACTGCAACAGCTATATCATACTTTCTAAGATGAAAATCTACAAAGATGAAGATGGAATTGCTATCTGGTTTCTAATTTCAAATGCAATTTCTGATTTTAAAGTTAGATGCTTATTCTGTCAACTCAATTTGGAAATTTTGCAAGTCTTGAAGCCATCAGTCCTCGTTAAATATAATCAGGAGTTCAAGTGCAGCACCTATTTGTTCTTTTAAAGGGTTGATGGTGTAGAACCATTTTCAAGATTTGTGGGTCTCTCAAAAAAAAAAAATCTTACATCAAGTATTTCTTAGGGATACATGGGGTCTGGGTCACTCTACAAAACCAGGGTCTGGGTCGCTCTCTCACCCACCGTGTGCCATGTCCCTCAAGTACAGTTCCACCGTGTTCAGCCTCTCGGCATTCTATGACATCCCCTTTGCGTCTCGACGTTTTGTATTCCTCGCAGAAACAGGGGCTCCTTGGCCATATCCTGTGTTCAGTGTTCTGCGCCCTCCCAACTGGAATACGATGAACCTTCGCTTGCAACTCTGCAACAATTATAAACTCACTTGCATTGGAAAATTGAAGATTGTGGAGGAGTAAGCTGATTTGCAAGTGCCCTATCTGTGAAACATAGGCAATCCACAAGATGAGCTTCAAAAGGTTAAAATCGCCCAACTCGAGGACAAACTTCTGGAACGAGATCAAAGGAGAGACTAGGATATAACAATGGTTTTAAAAGCAGTGACTAGGCATGCCTGTCAAATTCATTCGCTCCAGCATGCCAACTGTGAACTCAGATAGGCCCTGATTCGGGGGCATCACTCCGAATCAATAATTCAAAATAATTCAGTAAGCTCTATAGGTTCCATTGCAATGCAGAAAGAAGTCCAAAACCTCCAACTCAAACGTGGACAGATAGCCAATGCAGATCACCAGTAGGAAGTGGATACCACTCTCAAGCTCTATTAGATAGTTTCCATGTTTTGTAAAGTTGTTTACTTTGTTATATTCTTTTGTTAGGATATATTCCTGTAGTTTACTTTGTTATATTCTTTTGTTAGGATATATTCCTGTAGGAAAGATAACTCTTTTGTAAAAGTAGAGCCAGGGAAATTTATTTCGCACTTTTTTTTTTATTGGGTACTGATGATGGTATCTGGGATAAAACTTATTGGACATTTTCCATCATTTTTGGGTAAACCAAATTTTATAGAAAATCTAGACTTTTTCAATAGTCTAAGAGCTCAACATGTTATTCGCTGAAATTAAATTTAAAAGGGGAAAAACACTCTCAACACAAACCACTAAAACTTAACATGTTTATTTAATTCTAGTTTTTGTTTATTTAATTCTATACTAAATCATTGCTCTATATTTAATTTTTAAATATAATTTTATATCAAAATTCTATCAAAATTTTAAATGAACTTAAATCATTAAAAAACCAAGTTATATATATCAAAATTCTAAATTCATTGAATCTTTATTTTTTTATCACTTAAATCTAATCCAAGTTACATATATGATAAAACAATATTCTTGAAAATTTTAAATGAACCTAAATTATTAAAAAACCCATCAAAATTCTAATACTATGGAAACTTTTCACTTACATATGATAGTTTTAGAGTAACCTAATATACATATATTTTTTTAAGAACATAGAACAATAACCTAATATACATTTTTTTTAAGAACATAGAACAACTTATTCATACAAAAATTTGGCTTTCCATTAAAAAAATTAGACCAACATCAAAGAAATAAGTCTGATGTCCATTGAGTCGAAACCAAGTTCCTTTTTATGATAGGACATCGTGAGCTCCTATGTCCTTGTTGCAGGTCCACGTGGGGACATTGTGAGCTCCTATGTCCTTGTTGCAGGTCCACGTGGGCAATTGGCTCAATCTCCAATATCCCCCTCCTCCCTAACACCTCATCTAGAAAAGCTAATATAATATTATAGTAAATGAAATGTGATAAAATTTTAAAGTAATATAATGTTATAGTAAATGAAATGTGATAAATTTTTAAAGCACGGTCAAAATTTTATGAGGATCCAAGTTATATATAGGACAGAACAATATTCTTAAAAATTTGCCAAATTCTAAGCAAACCTAAATCATAAGAAAATTGATTGAAATTCTAAATCTACTTATTTTTTATCTCATTCAAATTTTACAATTAAAAAATTCAAATCTAATTATATATCGAAAATCAAATCTAATTATATATCGAAAATCTTTTAATATTCCTTGCTTTGATAATAACTCTCGAATATCTAATAATATATCCAAAATCTTTTAACGTTCCTTGCTTTGATCCTTTGATCATAACTCTTAATTACAATATTCAAGGTTTCACGCAACACCATATCATAGAAAAACACACATATTCGTCTTTCTTTGAAGCACACGTACTAGCAATCCTTAATGGTTCTTTGATATACACGTATATCAAGCATTCCGTGTAAATGAAGGGAGGGTCTTTGAAGTCTTCTGCTCGATGTCTCGGAGAAAACATTAAATCGAAGAGTCAAAAGTCTGATTTATAATATGATAGGTATTTCAGGAATTGATGTGTTAGGATAACTTTTTAAAGTTTATTTTATTTTGATGAAGTGAAGTTATGTTATGATTCATTTTTCACAAATCTATTTTAGGTGTCTCCTCAACAACAGTTTCAAACCAGGATTTCTCTACAAATGAAATCATTTGAAACCAATCACACTAGTGGAATTTGACATAATCAAAACTCCCATTAATGAAGTGAAACTAACTTCAAATTATATAAATTAATTTAGAAAAAAATAATAAAAAATGATAAAATTTATTTACTGTTAAAATTATATAAGTTGAAAAATAAAACAAATCAATTTTCTTAATAAATCAATTTTATTTATATAAGATAAAATTTTACCATAATTCATTTTTTAAAGTATATTATAGAAACTTTCAAATAGCTTATGATAAATAACATATAAATAGTAAAAAAATCAAATGTGAGGTAAGTGAAAGAGTGAGGAGTATGTATTTCAATTTTACCTTCTTTGTAAAGTGAAAATTTGATCACAATCATTTGTTTTTCATCATTGTGATCTTACATTTTATGTATATTCATGAGTGCCCAATTTTGTGATAGTGAGAAGAAATTTGTAGCAAAGACCTTTTAATGGAAAAAAACTATGCTAATAACAAACATATTTGTTGAATATGACTCTAAAAGGTTTAAAGATACTTGAACTCACTAGGATTATGGGTAGTAGGAGTTGCACTCTCGCTGAAGTCACAAGTCCCAAGCAACATTCCATGCTTAACGCAACAAGCTTGTGGTTAACTGAGAGACTTCCATTTTGCTTGGGGAATCATCATCTTGTCCACATCCATGGCTTCTTAATTTAGAAAATTTCCAAGCCGACCCTTGGAGCGACATTGAGAAACTCCTGTGGGAATGGAGATTTAAGGAACGAATCAAATATAGTGCAATCCATCATTGAGTCCAAACTCATGGCACAATTACCAAGATCCGTGAATGAGCAATACAAATCGACAAGTAGAAGAGCCTTGTCATCAATATCCGAGGGATTTGCCTTGAGCTTCTTGGTGGTGTTGATGTTGGTAGCATCATACATGTATTTCCACATAGTTCTAAGTGTCTAAACGTGTGGAAATCGTCCAAATCCTTCTACCTTGATAATTTACTTTATTAAAGTAAAGTGCTTTTATTAATTAATCTCAACCATCAATCACTTTGGAGATTAGGGTTAGGTCGTAACTCAAAATTATAAAAGTAAGGCTAGGGTGAAGTAGAAGACACTTAATATTCTTGAGATTAGAGAAGGACTTTTTGATCAGAGGGTTGAATTACGAAGGATTGTGATTAAATGATATCTTAGATAGGCGGAGAATGAATTCCATCTAGAGATCCAGTCAAGGAGAAGAAAGAACAGAGGTAGTCGCAAGTGGGTTTCAGTAGAGCAAAGCCACAGGAAAGGGTAGAGTTGTATGGAGTTTTCCATACAATCCTTGAGGTCGTGTACGTGGGTTTCAGTGGAGATAGGCACGTATACGCGGGTTTGCTTAAGGAAAGGCGTGTACATCTCGAAAAGCATGCCATATCTGGGTTGTACAACAAAGCAAACTTTTCCAAGTTTGCATATAGTTGTATTTCTCTTAGTGGGCCATTATCCCTATTACAGAAGCCTTGATTTAATCACAATAAAATCATCTTAGTATTGGTATTCCCTCTGGGTTTTTCCAAGGGTATCTACCCAAAAATATTGGTGTTTATGTGTGCATGATTTGGTTTCTAGTGTTGCTTCCGCTATATTTATTTGAGTTGAATATTCCAACAATGTTGCTTCCACTATATTTTGTGATCTGCTAACGTGATTTGCAGTAAGGAAATCACTAGATAACAAGATACCTAGGTGTCAGTAAGTATTTCAACATGGTATCAAAGAAACCACTTTGAGATGAAGCCAAATGTCAGATCCATAGCAATGAATAATAGATCTATTATATTTGTAGGAGATCTTAGTAGTTCCATAACCAACAAGAAGAATTGAAGGACGAATTTCAGGGAAACAATCGTATTGAGGCAGAACTAGGGTTTTGTAGTCATAAAAAGTTGTACGCAGGTTGCAGAAGGGAAGTCGCGTACATACACAGGTTTTAGTGGTGACGTGCATACAGGTTCGTACAGGTTAGTACACGGGTGGTTTCAACAACATGTTATTTCGAGGGCAGTTTATCAGATCTAAGGGATGGCATCAACACCTTTGAGAGTTGAAGATGGATTGGATGGAGCATCCAACTTCCTATATTGGAAAGCAAGAGTGACTTTGTCCTTGAAGGAGTCTAACCTTTGGGATTTAGTGGAAAAAGTAGTTATTCCATGGATAGATCCGAGAGATTTGGAAGCTCATGAGAACAAGGAGATCAAAGATGAGAGGGTTATGTTGAACACTCAACACACCCTAAAAAGCCTTATCAAAATTTTCCACTTTTTGGGTACCACTTGTTTTCTTCACTGTTTGACTCGATTTCACTTTGGGAAATGGTTTACCTTTGTTTTGTTTTCATGTCTCTTATCACCTACTCAGGTTTGTTTGAACTTGTGAAACCTCATGTTTAAAAGACCTAGACACCCGAATTAAGAATCAACAACTAAACACTGCACCTAACGCGCTCATGTTCGACGTAAAAAAAAACTCAAGCAAGTAAAGGAACCACACAAATACAACAATGGTCGAGCGTCGATCCTCATCGACATCGACATAAGGCAGATTTGTTTTGTGTAAGTTATTCATGTTAATGTTTATGACATTATTATAGTTCTTTGCATTTCATAAGATAAGAGCATAATAAGAACAAGATCACTGTGAAATACACATCCATAATAGACACAACATTTATCCTGGGAAACCCTCTAGGGGAAGAAAACCCAGCAAAACTTCCTTATCATAAATAGCTTATCAAATGTTCAAGAGATAACTCAACCAATACAAAATCCTCCTCCAAGAGATCATGCCCATTCTTCTCCTCTCTCGAATTTGAAAATGCAACTTGCCTCATAGAGAATGAGCAAGTGGAGTGTGTGTTAGAGTGAAGCTAGCCTCTTATTTATATATCAATCGGCTTGCGTGTGAAGAGTCACCATCTGGCGAGGCCGACCTCTCCTGCTTGGGTGAGTAAATCCACCAATAATTAAATCTCGCCCTTTCATTATAACTGCTGGGGCCAACTTCTTATTCTGCACATTATAATTGTCCAATGACCAATCCACCTTAAAGATTTGGTCATATACAATTACCGACTTGATTAATCCTCAATGGGGATTGATCTAATAATAAAATAATAATAATGACGCAGTTAATCCACAATGGGGATTTAATCAATAACAAAATAATAGAATGCTCTTAGCGGAGTTACATTATTTCAACACTCCCCTTAACAAGAGGTATTCTTCATCGATCTTCATCATTCTTATTCTGCACATTATAATTGTCCGATGACCAATCCGCAAAAGGGGATTTGGTCCTTATACAATTACCGACTTGATTAATCCTCAATGGGGATTAATCTAATAATAATAATAATAATAATGACATGATTAATCCACAATGAAGATTTAATCCAATAACAAAATAATAAGAATGCTCTTCGCAGTTACATTATTTCAACACTCCCCCTTAACAAGAAGGGTATTCTTCATCAATTTTCATCAACATCCGGCGAGAGAGGTCTGCATCATCGGTGGCATCTCGAGGACAGTATCGTCAATATCATCTTGAACAATTGTCTAGCACATTTACGAGTCATCATAAGTTTTCTTCATCAACAACATCATCATTCTCAAAAGAATGCTATCATCATCTGCATCAAACATGTATCAGTAAAAATGATACCTCATTACAACACTAGGCTGTCACATCACAATACTACACTAGCTTAACATCACAACTCAGTGTCAGTCACATCTTGCTTTACGTCTAACAGCTAGGTCAGAAGCAAGTAATATCATCATCTCGCTTTACGTCTAACAACTAGGTCAGAAGCGAGGA
>SNQJ01S0051111.1:22923-69279 GCA_010110895.2 Picea sitchensis
TATTTTATATAGATATAATATAAAGTGTTAAAAATAATATGAAGTAAATTAAATAATTTAGTATAAGTAATTTATATATATATAAAATTAAGTTAGTTTAAAATTAAAGTAAAGATAAGCTAAGTTAAATTAGTATAATAAAATTTTTAAGTAGAAGGTTAATCTACCTTAAGGTTAATTAATGGTGTTAAGGCCTAGACTGGTGGCATATGCATTGGGAGTGGCGAGTAAAGCACAAGGCTAACGTTGCTACGGGATGAAGGTTCAGTAGTTTAACTTTTGTTCTCATTCACCCAGAAGTGGAAGTGGGTTGTTGAAGCCATGCAAGGAGTGCGCAGGCTAAAGAAGAAGTCTCAATTGTGAATCTGAGCAAGGGAGATCTAAGACTGTTGCTACAGGAGTGCGCAGAGTCGAAAGGGTTCAGCACTGGGAATTTGTTGAATGTTGAGCGCAAGGAGTGCGCGCAAGTTCCTCTGAAAGAATCAGAGTAGAAAAGCTCAGTAGGTATAGCACCTTCGTGATATTGCTAAAGGAGAGCACATAAGTTTGTGCCATGGAGTGTTCAAACAAGAGTTGCAAGCGTAGGCATTGGAGAGCAAGTTCTAGGAAGGATACTTAGCCATTTTCGCGAAGGTCTTCAGGAAGGAAGAAATTGACGATCGGGATCTTATAGAGAAGATTGATGAAATCCCGACAGCCATTAGATCTCAAGAAGTTGCGCCGGGGTTAAGCCCTAGTGTGCAGAAGAAGAGTCCCGGAAGAGTCATCTAGAAATCTGAGTCATGGGGGTTTTGTTAAGTCTACGAATCGAGGCCTTGTGGTTCTCGAAATTCCGAGAACGGATCCTAGTTGTTGATCTCGGTAGGACACGTGTCAGCGTTTTGGGAAGGCATCGGAATTTTATCATCGGAGATTTTAGGAGTGTAGAACCGTTACAAAATGAAATCGCGATTCACAATATTCCGATAGGATCAGATCCGTCCAAACAGTAGTGACGCGTGTCGGGAGATCCCGAAGAGTCGTGAAATCGAGGTTTCCGGAGACGTGAGACTTGTGCAGGTTGAAATCACGATACGCGATTTCCCGATACAATCAGGATCGTCCATCTGAGGGATAGATGTCGGAGATCCGGAGTGGGTTGGAGTATTAGCCATCGAAAAATCGGAGTTCTAGAAGTCATGAGAACCGGGACCTTGAAAGTCCCGAAACCCCGAGAGTCAATCATGACCGTCCATCTGCATGGACAGGTGGCAAAGGATCGGGCACCGTCGGAGTTTTGTTCATCGGAGTTTTTGAGGGTAAAGAAATTTTGCATCAGGAAATCGTGATCCGCGATTTCCTGATGAGATTTGAGTCGTTCATTACGAGGACGCGTGTCAGGGGATACCGAGGGATCGGGGTTCGACATTTCAGGTTTCCTGCATACAAAGGAATCACGACCGAAGAATTCGCAAAATCCCGAAACGCGACGGGTCCCACAACCATAGCGTTTAAGTGAAGGACAGGTGTCACTCCATATCGGGGTTCGGAGCTAGGAAGGGTCTGTGAACGAGCGCGTTTAAAAACGTGAACCTCCGACATACGATTTCCCGATGGAGTTAAGGGTACGAAATTGGACAGGTGTCGGAAGGTTCAACCTTGACGGGAGTTAACAACAGGTGGCATCGGAGATCGGAGGATCTGGGATCCTGAGGACGTAAGTCCTACACCTTTCAGTTTCGCGAAGCCCGAAATCCCGATAGAGGGATAAGGCTACGATCGCATGGGGAGTGGTCATATGGACCATCGCACTGCTGGAAGAGGCCGATGCTCAGAGGAAAGGCATTCATTGTAAATNAATAATGACATGATTAATCCACAATGGGGATTTAATCCAATAACAAAATAATAAGAATGCTCTTCGCAGTTACATTATTTCAACAATTCACATAAAGGTTCAAGAGATAATCAATCCCCTTCAGCATCGACAAAATACGAGAAGGACAATGTTAACAAAGGATGTAAATAAATCGACGATATTCGATGCTCGATGCGCTTTATTGGGATCGGGGAAATCTAGAAAGGTTACAACAATAATTTTGACCGCGATAAAATTATCATTGATCGCCAATCCCCGATGCGTTTTCGGCATTGGGACTTTTTTGAGAGAGTTGATTCGAGAGCACTTGGGTAAGTTTATCACCGATCGTCAATCCTTGATACTTTTTGGCGTCAACGAGATAGGATTGGGTTTTAGAACGTATGGCTTAAAGAAAGTTCTGACTCTGATTTACACGAGTGAATGAAGTCACTGGTCTCGAATGCCACGTTTCTTTACCACGTAAGTGGGTCGTACAACCTAGTTTTATCCTGAGTCATTTTTAGGTTCCTTGGGTCCTAGTCACGCCCCCTAGTCAACTTTGCCACATCTTCTTTGTACGGAAAAATCGATTGGCGTCAGAGATTTTGCAGGAGGATATCAACGAAAATGTTTGAAGCACAAACCCAACCCCTGATCCATCAACTAAAATATAGGAACGATGGGATGTTCGTGGCATAAGATACGATCAGATTTTGACATTTAATAGACCAGTTAATGCCTGACCCCGCATTTGTTGCTACCTTGTGTGCCGATTAAACAACAACAATTTGAAATCGCTAATAGGCCACATTACCACCCACACCCGTGTCGTCAACCCATGATGAATTTAAGTTTAAACATCTTTGAAGATATGGCGACATATTTAATGAAATTACACTCATAACCCGAATTGAATGGCCGATGCGAAAAGGTAATTTCATACCTGTTTAAATCTATAGAACGGTTTTGAACCAATTCATTCTATCCACAACTTAAATTCCAGAGCATACGAAGGAACAAAGCAAGCGCCTCGAGACTGTACCGACCCCTGATTATCAAAACCAGGTTTAACAAGCTGCAGAGGTATGTGTTCAAGTTTGTCAATTTGTTGGTCGTAATTTATATATACATCCAGTTTTCTTACACAATCTCTAAACTATGCTCTAGTTGCAAGAAAGATGCCATCGAAGATGGGTGCCCAAGCTAAAGGAAGATGAAACAGATGAAGGTTCATCTCCGGGGACCACGAGGTGGTTGGAGTACACTCCCAGGGTGGAGCCTGTCATCAAAACATCAACAAAGAAATATTTTTCCCAGCCTCTGGTCTTCGGTGATACCGAAGCAAGCACCAGATCCAAAGTAATGCTCCCATAGTGGGGGGATCTCTTTAACAGAATTATCTGAGAAGAATACCTAGAGTATATCCCACACAAATACCCAAACGTGAGGGTGTTCGATGATGAGGTGTTCCATAACATCCGACGGTTGTATTTACAAATGGTGGCAAGAAGAACCTTGGTTTTCCCCTGCATAGAGGTTTTGAAATGGCTCATCGACCACATAGATGGGCATAATTGCTTGATCAACGATAGTGGATGTGTTAGAGTTTTCCGCCCAACAGAAGTAAATAAATACTACAAGCTCAGGGATCCAGAGGAGTGACTCAACATGGACTTCATGGTGAAGTTCTATGAGTTCCATGACACTAGCCGGTTGATGGCCTCATGGTGGAAGGAGGACAAGAAGTTCACTAACCAGAGAAATGGCTAGTATGAAATGATTAACTTGAGGGATTAACACATCTATTTGTTGGATCTCATTTGCCGGTTATATGGAGAAAATGACTGCTCTAAGTTTTTGGAAGCATGGATGTCTTTGGTGTACATAACGACGATCGCTGGGAGCAGCTTCAACTGGGGAGCGATAATCTCAAAAAAATTAAGCATTTGTGTACAACAGGCTCAGAAGCTGAAGGAAGGGGAGGCATCCACTTTCTACATGGCCTAGTACCCGCTCGATGTCATGTGCACAAGGAACGTCTTCGCCAGCATGAATCTAAGTTGCCATGTTACGGAGCTCCCGGTCCACATTGTTATCACTTAAATATCGTCCACAACATTGCACGCAAATGGTTATAGAAACATAGCAATGCCAACAACAATTAGTTCACCTTCAACACCAAAATACATTTCAAAAGGAAAAAACTATACAATTGGGCAAAAAATTGATATGCGCAAACTCACTAAAGGAAGCGTGCGCACAGTGTGCGGGACAACAAAGCCCTCAGACTGCACAATGTGCCAAATTCATGACTGTGTACGAAAACGTCTATGCACACCAGTGAATGCCACATTAATGGTTCTTGTCATCCCCCCAACCACTTATGGACAAGCTCTCAACCTGATTTGACCTCCAAATCTGAGAGAAATCCGAATGGGGGGCTGGTCAAGGACCAAAGGGTGCCCTAATGGGCCCCTTTTTCACACCGAGAACCAATTACATTTTTCCTTGAAGAAGTGCTATAAATGAAATCCATGGGTGCACTAAGAAACCAATATCTTCATAGTATTGTTATGTTGTCTCATTTCCCTCTTGAGAATCCTCTTTTCTCCTTGGAGCATTCAAGCATCATTGCAATAGGCCATTCCACTCACCTCTTGAGGGAATAGGCATTGATTTTCTTCATCATTTGCCATTTTTCTTCCATTGTAAGAAGAGCTCTCCATTAGGGAACTCAATATCCCTCCCAAGGAGGAAGAGGGGACCCATAAGTCCTCATTTTTCTCTACATTGTTTTGCCTACTAATATAGTTATCCATTGGTGGCATTATCTTGGTCATTGGTTGATTGGTTCTAAGTTTCTTATGCATTCTAACTTTTATTTCTTAGTTGTTTTAGTTTGTTTCTTTGTTTATTACATGTGTTTTGCTTGTTTAAACCACTCATGAACTTCTGTCTTGTCTAACAAGCCCAACTAGACATGCAAGTGTCAATGTTTTGCTCACTCAAGTGACGAAAATGACACAACAGATTGGAGACCATATTGGGGATAAGGTATCAAATACACCCTATTTGGGCTTAGAGAGCACTTATTTTTAATCAATTTGTCTTGCAGGTACCAAAACCGGCCCAGCCTTACCCGTCAAAGACAAAATTCTAAGTTGGAAGAGGAGAATTTCACTCAAAAATTTCCCCCCGACGCGTATTAGAAAGTGTGCGAATTTTCCTGCCCATAGAAGCGCACTCAACGCACTATGCGCTCCACAATATTATTTTCTCCACGCACTGTGCGCCCATTGTGCACCTGTCAGAATTGTAACCCGCACACATATCCATATTTTCAAAATTGTAATGGTTTTTGTGATGATTTGAAGGCCCCTATCCTTCAGATTCTTTCTTTCATACACATTGTAATGATCATGCACTCCACTTATACTCCTTTTCCATATGAAAGGTTAGCTAAACATAGGCACTTAGGGGGTAAAAAATAACCAAATATTCTCCTCTTTTGCTTTGGTTTCCACATGGATGGCTTGTTTGCTTTGTAAAATTTAAGTTGAGATTATTGTTATCACATATAAAAACACTTACATTGGGACCATAAATTAACTTTGATCATTGAGTATGATCTTCTCTCACACCATAGAGCAATATTGAGAATAAAAAAGGTGATTAAAGGGACATTTCATCTCCCTTAACAAAATATTTAAGAGAGGACGAAGCCCCCCTAGGGCTCCTCTTAGTTTCTTTTTTGAAATCATTTTAAAGTTGTAAGGGCCCATACATGCCCACATGTTGCAAACTTAGGATAGTTTCTTGAAATTTTCTTTCTTAGTTTACATCACTAGGGAAATTTAAATATGAAAGTAAAGGGCCCATACACGCCCACATGCTTACAATCTAGGATAGTTGTCAAGATTTCTTAGTGTAAACACCATTTAGGGAGTTTAAAGGATTGGTAAGGACCCATATATCCACATGCTAGTTCTTCAAGGATTTTAAAATTCCGCAAGGTTGTACCAATGACACTTAGTAAGCTAGGTAACAAAGATTTGCAAGGACCACAAGAAGTCCACATGTTGCAATCTCACACCTAACTTATTAAAAAATTGACACACTTTTTCACTTGCTCACACACAAAGTCACTCCTCACTCACATAAATTCCATTTTGAATTGTGGAGGTTGAAGTAGGTTTTCTCCAAAGGAATTCCAAAATGTCCCACTACTTCGTTGGAAATTATCCACACCCACTTAATTCAACCGAGATTGGTTCACACCCCTAATATCTCAACCCACCACATCTAAATTTTTTCTAAAAACTCACTAAGTTTTCCTCCATAGGAGGTGCCAAAATAATTTTTTTAGTCTAGGTAGGATCTCGGGGGTAGGCATCCAAATAACCCCCCGTTATCTGGTTCTCACATTTTCAAACATTAGAAGTTGACAAATAGGGAACTTTCAAAATCCTCCAAGTCAGGTGTTCCTACACCATAATGAAGGGAGATACCTATGAAGGTTCGAAGGCCGAGGTCTAGTTTTTCTATGCGTCCCCCCTTGAGTCACCCAACTCTTGGAAGGGATCCATCCCGTGACCCATTTCTAAGGCCGAAAATCTAAATGCCTCACTTTGACTGAGGTACCTAGTGACCAAATTTAGGACATCTACCCAGGTGGAAATTGTGGGCTGCAATTGCATCTTGATCAGATTTTGTGTGGCTATTGGGAAATATCACCAACTCTTTCAAGATATGCACCCTCTACCCCTCATTAAAACTGATTTTTTCAACCTTCACTAGTTTCTCTTCTGGTGGCTTTAGACCCCACCGTTGAGTGCTCTTGGAAGGTCTAGTGCTATTTGAAAGGAAGGATGATATGTCTTTTAGTACACGAGAATTTTCGTTTATTTTTTTCCCCCATGCGGACAAAATCCACCTACCTACATGTTTTCTTATTTACAATTGATTTAAGTATGATTCTCATTTGATTACATGCAATTGTGAGTCATATTATCTTGTGAAGGTTCAAATTATAAAAATCTCTTGTTCATCTATTGCTGTCATCACCATTTTCAGACATTCACTTTTCTAGTCAGATGCCATAGGGGACCCACAGAATCCCCGTTGTTCCAGGTGCTTGCAAAATCTCCCTCCTGTTCTAGGAGGATTTCCTAGTCTTGCCAACTCACTGGCTCAACCATCTCACACACCTGTGAGTGCTACTATTTTGGGATCAACGTTACTTGGTTCCACTTTTCTTGGGTTCAATTCCCAAGGACGTCCATCCACTAGCTCTCACATAATGGCTAGAACTAATCCTCCACCAAATCCCCCTATTCCATACTTGGCATCTCTCAACATTCCTGATCTCACCAAACTCATGAATGATCCCATTTTACATGACCCCACATGGCCCAATATGCCTACCAAACTACCTTCAGATATTCCAAAATTTGAAGGAAAATCGGGGGAAGACCCTGCCAACCATGTTATGACCTTCCACTTATGGTGTTGTTCAAACAACATCATGGATGATTCCATTTGATTATGGTTATTTCAGAGAACACTCATTGGTCCATCAACCAAATGGTATGCAGACGCAAAATCAGGGTCCCATGTGACTTTTGAATCCTTGGCCAAATCCTTTTTAGCCTTTTTTCAACTACCAGTTTGTCATGACACTGGTTTAGAACTGCTCTCCGAGTGAAAACAAACCTGAGCGATGCACATTGCCAATCACATCCATGAATGGCGTCAGTGACATAGTTTGTGTAAAGAAGAAACCACCAAAGAACAACGCCTTGATTGGTTTCTTAAATCACTCATCTCTATACTTTCCAAAGATGTAGCATCCACGTTTCCTCAGTCAGTAGAGGAAGCCATCAACAAGGCCCAATAGTTTCACCTTATCTATGCTCAGTCAGTCCACTTATACACAGTATTACTTGACGCACCTAGACCTGTACCATTTGGCCAGGACAAACCTGGGATGTCCCATGTTGTGGATGGGTTGATTGATACCACAACACACCACAACCCTTACAACCAACCACCAGCTATGTATGATGTACCTCAATATCCACAACCATACGGAGGGCCATATTATTACCCTCCTCCCATTTACCAACAACCGTACCATGTTACTCCCCCTCCAACAATAGGGGGACCCCCACCAGCACCCATGATGCGCCTGACCGCCCAACCAAGTTCAGGGACACCTTCTACCTCAACATATAACCTGGGCACTAGTGAAATCGCTTCACCTTCCTACGCACCCTATGGATCGTTGCCACAAAAAAAATTGTACTTTCCATTTCTTGGTCCTCCATAGCTAGTTTCTCCTCCACATGGACAACCACACGCCGATGTTAAATTTGTTCAACCCTCTCCCATTCAACAACTTCACACTTTTGAACAGTTGAATATGGAAAATCCATCCCATCATTCGAATAATGCCAAAAATAAAGGAAAAAGCCGAAACAATAATAACCCAGGACCAGGAGGAAATAATCCCCAACAAAACCATCCCGTTGGGGGAAACCAGAATCAAGGCAACCAAAACCATCAAGGGGACAATAACAATAAACGCCAAGGGAAGAACAACAACAATCTGAGGACAAACTTCCCTTGCACTCTTTGCAGTGAGTATGGACATTATACTCACAATTGTCCCCAAATTGTGACTTTAAATGAATGAAAGAATCCATTAACGCGCCACGTCCTCCAACACCTCCTGCCCCTCAACAGGCCCCACAATAGTACTTGCAACAAACACCCCCGACCATGTTGCAAAAACCTATTCCACACCAAGGTGTGATGAATACTCAATAGGAGGTACACCCTTCCCCACCACAAATGGGCCAATATCCAAATCTAGGGCCCATTCACCTTGGAAATCCGACTGAATGCAATATCCTCCTCACCAGTGAAGAATAAATTCTTTTGCAAACACGTGGTCGTCAATACGACACCCCACCTGAATATACTCCAACCACCTCGGAAATGACTCCCACTCTAGCAGGACAACCCTTGATGATTCCATGCCCTAACACAAAACCAAACATTCTCATACCCCGTGTTCCATTATGACAAAATGTCAATAACCCTAACACTAGGGCCACCCATAATTACAGTCTGGTCAATGACTTATCTTAGTCTCTTGCAACCATGTCTATATTTTAGGTCCTCCAAAATTTTCCAACTCAATGAAAATCCTTTCTTTCCGCCTTGGAGGCAGTCGAACCAACTGATACTAGACTCATCAAATTTGATCTAGATAGTAGACAACCACGCCTCCCCGCTCTGGTAGCTTTCCAGATACCAGTAAAGATTCAAAACATAACAGTTCAATGGTGTATCATCGATGAAGGTGCATCCACATGCATCATGTCCAAAACTGTATGGAAGAAACTCGACTCCCGTGAGGTAGTACCATTAGCCATCACCTTGCGAGCCTATGATGGTCGACCATCCTCCCTTGAAGGGCTCTTCCAAAATGTCCCCGTTGAACTTGGGGGAAAAACCATCCTCATCAACATTGAAGTTATCGATGCCCCACTTGATTACAACATCTTGTTTAGATGTAGCTACATGTACGCTATGAAGGCGATGGCCTCTTCTATGTTTTGAATGATGATGTTCCTCCACAATGAGAAAATCATCACCATTGACCAAATTACACATTATGAGCCTAGCCACTCAACCAACATCGATAACATTATTCCTCTTGTACTCACTATCTCATATGCTTATTCACTCATTGACATGGGTCCTAGAATTTTAAAAAACCCATATTTGCTGGGGGAATATCATGGATCACCACATCTCCCACACCCTTCAACACAAGTGTGTATCGTATCTTCTAAAGGAACATATAGTGGAGACACTATTCCTCCCATTGAGGCCTCTCCTCACCCTGACATTCCAACAGTTGAAGAACTATTACCTCAAGAATCCATTGAGAACCCTACTGCACCACTTATCCCTGATCCCCCCCCCTCCAGGGGAAAATCCCAGTTTGGGAGACAATCCCTCAAACCATTACTCAAATACCCTTCTTCTACCCCCCACCGGGAGTTCAATCATTTTAGGTAGCTGCGATGCTTACCCTTCCAAAAATGGTGCTTGCCATCCCTGTATGGTATCTTCACCCACCTGCGATGGTTCCTCAACCATCTCTCCCTCCTCAGATAGAGGGAATCCCGATGTAGATTCCAGTACAAGCTCTGGCCGCACCATCCTCACCCCCAACTGTTAACACCACTGCTACTACTGGGGGAAGACAGAATAATAAAGAGCCCATGACTCCACTTCCTCCCCATGTTCAACCTCCTTGTGTACTATGTGAAAAAGAGGGACACCCCACCAATATATGTCCCACTCATCCTGAATTACGCAATCTGATCCAACTCCCTTGAGAAACCACATTTCTCACCGCTTCACCAAGCACATATAGTACTACTACAACGTCCCACACTATAGGAAGTAAAGGGTTGAGAACTAAATTCGCTTGTGCCATCTGTTCATAATAGCCGCAGTACACCAAACCTTTTAGTAAGATCCCTCTTCACTCCCCTTTACCGGTGCTCACGTCACTGACATTCGTTATGTCTCTTCCTCAGTCCTTGAGTGGATGAGATGACCTTGCACTCTCTATGACTCACTTTCTCACTTTACATACCGATGCCCTCTGATTATTTCATACCGAGGTTGTCATTCAACCCATGTTCAATCACATATGATCACCTCACCACTGGTACTGTACCCTTTAGATACTATCAATGTTACCTCCCTTGAACCTGATTCACTTCCTAGCCTTCCATGGTTCACCGATCGACTGTCTGAGGATATTCCCCCAAATCCTCCCAATTCTCCATTTCATTTCCCATAGGAAATATTACCCCCTACCATAGTTTATCACCCATAGTGTCTGGACATTTGGTTTATGTCAAGCGAGCCATCACACCCTGTATGTGATACCCCCTCTACATCCTTTCCATTAGAGGACAATCACACTTTGATAACCCCCCCTATCACCTCCTCAGATCCTGTGTATTATCTCATTTTCCATTGTGAAGAGGATATCCTGGAGGAAATCACTACCCCCGATTGCCCATGGAATGCACTCCATCATCGAGCATTGTTTCTCTTGCAAGAAGCCTTTCACCCTCCTAGTCAAGCTTCCATCTATGCAATCAAAATCAAGGATTTTATTCCTTCGGGGCATATAGACTGGTTCAAAAACTCTATCCCTACCCCATATTCTTTTGAAGAAGGAAACATGGCCAATATCTTCCCCACCATAAAAATCGACATTTCCATCAAAGAGGGAATCGTAGAAGAAATCACCATTGGCGCCGCATGCTCCCCTGAAGAACTCATAGCTTGCAAAGCTTTCTTCCAGGAATATCGGGATATTTTTTCCTGGTCATATACAGAGATTCCCAACCTCGATCCTTTTATAGTCGAAAATTGTTTAGACAAATGGCTAGATGTCTCCCCAGTTCGTAAAAAATAGTGCCCCCTTCACCCATCCAAAGTTGCGGCTATCAAATCCGAAATTGACAAGTTATGCGCTGATGGGTTCATTTATCCCATTTCATATACCTCATGGGTTTCCAACCCCGTCCCCATTAACAACAAACATGGCACTATTTGCATCTGCATCGATTTTCGCAATCTCAACCATGTTTGTCCAAAAGACAACTTTCCAACCCCTTTCATCGACCAAATTATCGATTATTGTGCTAGCCACGAGGATTTTTCCTTCATGGATGGGTTTTCCGGCTACAATCAAATCCAAATGCATCCAACAGATCAATATAAAACCACTTTTACTACCCCATGGGGTACTTTTTCTTATTGTTTCATGCCTTTTGGACTCAAGAATGCAAGTGCTACGTTTCAATGAGCCATGGCTTATGTTTTCCATGATCTTGCTCGCATCATACTCTCTTATTTGGACGACCTCACTGTTCGATCCAAGAAGTGAACTCAACATTTAGATGACTTACGCCTCGTTTTTCAACGATGTCGCTAGTAAATATCCACTTGAACCCCCTCAAGTGTGTATTTGCATCACTGTCGGATGCCTTCTTTGGTTCATTGTCTCCCAATACGGCATCACGATGGACCCCCTCAAGGTCCAAGCTATCACATAAATTCCACCACCGAGGAATTTATGCCAACTGCAGAGTCTACAAGGCAAAGACAACTTCTTCCATTGCTTTGTCCCAGATTACGCCACTCGTGCTCATGGTTTCCTCCGCTTATTGCATCATGATACCCCATTTCGATGGGATGAACATGCTCAAACCTATTTTGATGATTTAAAAGTGACCCTATCCAATGCCCATTTGATTAGTCCTCTAGACTATGATCATGATTACATCCTCTACTTGTTAGCCTCAACCGTCTTAGTAGCAGGAGTCCTCATCCAATTAGGAGATGATGGGCATGAGCATGTCATTTACTACAACAGTAAAAATATTTCAAGACCACCTCTAAAATACAATTACGACGATAAAATCACCCTCGCAGTTTTCCTCGCAGTCCAAAATATGTGACACTATATCCTACTTCAAACTACCAAAGTCGTAGCAGATTCCAACCCCATGCAGTACTTGCTTAGTCGATGAAAAATTAATGGTAAATTTTCCTGATGGATCGTTATCCTCCAGGAATACGAGCTATATTTCTCAACTCCGAAAAGAAAGAAAGTGCTCGTCCTCATCGAACTCATCATGAATTTTCCCTCAAATGCTCAAGATTCACCTGTCGATATGGATTTTACTGATGAAAACCTCTTCTTCATCCCCTCTGATGACCCTTGGTATGGCGACCTTCTCATCTACCTTCAGACACATAAGTTTGGGTCTCATCTCTCTCGAGATGATCTTTGACGCATTCGTCATCAGGCCCTTCGATACCTCCTCATCAGAGACATCTTATATCGACGTGGGGTTGACACCATTCTTCACTGATGTCTGACCATTGACGAAGCTGACAGAGTCTTGAACGATTGCCATAGAAGCGCCTGCGGTGGTCACCTCTCGGGTATGTCCACCACCCAAAAAATCATTCACATAGGATACTTCTAGCCCACACTGTTTCATGACTGCATCCACACAGTCAGGCACTGCGACAAATGCCATCTTTATGAAAATAAAGAATGAGCACCACTTGCTCTTCTACATCCAATCGTCACCGCCGACCCCTTCTACAAATGGGGCATATAATTCATGACTTTCAATTCTCCATCCAATAATGTACACAAGTACATTATCATGGTAGTCGATTACTTTACCAAATGGGTTGAAGCCATGCCCACTTTCAATAATGCCACTGACACTACAACGCATTTTTTCTTCAACCACGTCATTACCCATTTCAGAGTCCCACTACAGTTAGTGTCCGAACACGGTAAACAATTTGAGAATGAGATCTTCATGGAACTCTCCTCAAATTTAGGTTTCTCCCATGAGTTTTCCTCCCCATACTACCCTCAGTCCAATGGAAAGGTCGAGGCTATCAAAAAATTCCTCAAAACCATGCTCCAACGTACCATCAACAAACTTAAGATGAAATGACATCATATGTTGTTTTCTGCGTTATGGGAATATCACACGACAGCCAAAACTGCCACTGATTTCACACCATTCCACCTCGTCCATGGGATTGAAGCCACTCCCTATCGAGTGCGAAATTCCCATGTTATGCACTGTCATCGAGCTATTACCCGACACTGCTCCCATGGAGCAACGCTTGCTGACTTTAGAGTTTCTGGATGAAGATCGTTGATATTCATTACAAAAAAATGAGGCATCTAAAAAATTGTCCAAAGCCACCTTCGACCGCCATGTCAAACTTCTCTCATTCAACGAAGGGGATCTCATCCTAGCCTATGATATCGCCCACGATAATCTTGGCCATGGGAAATTCGAGTCCTTATGGCATGGAACCTACATCTTCCAACACTAGCTCACTAAGGGGGCATACATCTTGGCCTCTCCAGAAGGCTACCCTCTCAAAGAACCCTTCAAGAGGTTGTACTTAAAGAAGTTTTACGCCTGAGCGTAGCCATTCTACCTTAGGATTTTTACACATTTGTAGAGTTTTTAGTCTTATTTTTCTCCACCACTCCTCATATCTATTCTACCATCTGTTTTATTAATAGATGCATCCTCCATCGGCCTACCACATCGGTTATGCTGACGACGCTAGCTGCTGGGCACATAATCTCAGTTCAGCTGCTTGGGCCCTCTATACCCCTCACATGAACTGATCCACTCCAGTGGCATATGTTTGGGATCAACCACCAACAACCAAGAAGAATATGTTGCCGTCATTGGTCTCCTCGACGAGGCCGGTCACCACCACATTCGTCACCTTAGCATTTTATTAGATTCCCAACTTGTCGTCCTACAACTCAATAATGTATATCGTGTGCGTGATCCTTGCCTATTTTGCAAATACCTGCAAGTTAAAATCTTATCTCACAACTTTGATTCAATCACATTTACACATATTCCAAGACAATTTAATCAAATAGCAGATAATATGGCTAACCTAGTGTTAGATTGGCATTCATCACATCAAAACATCATCACATATACATAAGCATCATACATCGGTCACAACATATAGATTAGACATCATAAATCATAAAAAACATAAAGACATCAAGACATAAAAGAGCCAACGATATGTGTCCATCTATATATATCCTCTAAAATGTCATAAATGTTTACAAAAATAAAATATACGTTGCCCATAGGCCAGTGAGTCCCCTCACTCCTATAGGTACAAAATGGGTACCCCCTAACCTATACAAAATGGGTATCAACTACCCTGTACAAAATGGGCTCGCAATCCTATACAAATATAAAATTTGACACTCATGGTGCCCCCATAGCTCACCCCCTAGATCCTCTGTCAGTGGGAGGTGCCCCACTAGCTAGGTGCCCCCGCTACAACTTCTCGATAGATCAAGGTCCGCCACTCTTCCGGCATACCCACACACAACTCCAAGATCCTATCATTCTGGATGTGGGTCCACATCCCCTCCGACACACCTTGAAGAACCTCATCGAATCATCGATGAAGGTCCTCCATCCCCCCTTCGGCCTCTCCCTATGGCTCACGTGCTGGTCCAAAACCAACGTCATCTAGTATGAATCTCTGGCCTTCCCTCGGATTATGTGCTGGTCCATAACCAACATCGTCTCGCCTATGCCGCTGTCCTACCCATTGCTCTGCCCACGACGATTGTGTTGGTCTCTGGCAAGCCGACTCCTTGACCATCTCGGCCTCACAACCTCGGGGACCCACATCTGCAAAAAAAAACATCAAAAGTAGAGTCAAAATTCATACATACATAATCATCTGCTACGCGATCAAAATCACAAAACATAAATGCATAAACATACCTCTTTGATCCCAAACCTCCCTAGGTGGAAACATTATGTTAGGATCATGATGGTAGTCCATACCACCGTATGGATACCATAGTATCATCCATGGAATATGACGACACACGCATGGCACAGTGGCCGTGAAGTAATGGCTACCCTCTCCTCCCCCATGTCGCTCCAGCACATGGGCCCACTGCCTCAGACGTGACTAACTCGGCCCTACAGGTGCCATCAAAATCCTCGAGCGCAAATGAGGCATCATTTCTAAAAACCAAGCCACCAAGGTCAACCTAAACGTGAAATCCCTAGAGTCGGTGGTCCCATACTGGTGAATCTTCCCCATCATCTTGGAGTGCAACATCAACCCCCAGGCAAAGTGGTCCCCATCCAGGATCCTCTCCACAATCCTCAACTGATCTGCTGTTATCCACTGAGTCGCTAAGGATCCGTAGATCCTCACTACCATGGATGCGATGCACTAAGTCAAAATCTCATCAATTGCCTCAATGTGAATGACCGAACCCGATATAGAGTTTGGTCCCAAGTAGTGGTGACGTGCCAAGTCAACCAATCTCTCATCCCCCGACAACTGGGGGTCAGTAGGCAGGGCCATCCCTCGGAATGGGAGCCCCGTCAGAAAGTACACATCCTCCATGAATGAGAGTGTCAGATGCTGTCCCCTAATGATGAAACACTATAGACCAATGCTCCACATAGATATCATATACTTTAGCAGGAACTCCTGCGATCGTATCAAGGGACAGTCGAAGAACTTGAGCAACTCGCAAGTTGCAAAGTGTCTCCGAACGCTCGACTTCTCTCTAACCGCCTCTTGGAGACGCTCCCAGTCTCGATCTCTCCAATGGGTTGGCATAATGACTCTCTTGTCACAAGATGATCCCCTGCATCCACACAAAAACTTGGTCAGCCCTCATCATCCATAAAAAAACATCAAAAAATTCAAAATTTCAAACACCCGTAGCCTTGCCTCCAGTGCACGGATTTCACCCACACATGTGTGCACCTGTTCTTTGCATAGTTGTGCACTAATTCACAACTGTATGATAAAAAACTGTGTACCAATGTGCAGATTTATGAGAAATAGCTACGCATCAATACACAACTGTCACCTCGACAGGTGCACACACATGCGCACCTGTCCTCTACACAGCTGCACACTGATGCACAATTGTCTGAGAAACAATTGGGCCTGTATTTCCCTCCCCCGTTCCCCCATGCACGACTGTATCAAGAACAACCGCACATTATGTGTGGGAGATGGAATTATACCCGCACATATTAATGCGGGTATTCTTCCTTCTCCCATGCATTGGTGGGACCACCCCTAAAAAATACCCTTGTACAACCATCCGTACACCCCTAACTCAAATCTATGAAATTAACACTATGCAAGAGGATGGGACCACTAACCCGACTCTCACAACTCCTAGATTGGTCTACTTGAGCTCCCATAATCTCCAAATCTCCACCAAATTCTCTCGTCAAATCACTCTAGCAACGGGTACAAATGATGTGCCATTGTGGGCCCACCAACCACATATAGTCCCTTTTGCCAAACTTCCACACTCAGTTACAGGAGCCAAGAGCCTCTGTTTCCCGATCCATTCTCAACCACAAGATCATGGTCCCGCCATCTACACAGTGACATTCCCTAAGTCATCATCTGAACTTGGCCTCGAGGGAGAATTTTTCTCACGTCACGTCTAGGTACGCATGCTTATGTTCAAAATTATCTGATAACTGTTATATGTTATTTATCATTAGATATTTTTCACGTCGGGTATTTTGTTTTTATGTGTGCAGGTACTTGGTCATAAAAAATGATGCAACCCCTTCAGGTATATGTTCGACACTGGCATGTAATTATTCCCTATGAAAATCAATTGCATATCCTAGCCACACCCTTCGACATTTACCTTTAGGGTCCTTAAATCCGGCTCTACATTACCATCGCCTCTACTTCATTTTTGGCACTGTCACCCGGTAGCACGCTCCCCCACATGAGGTGTCCCATTCATATTTCCCCTTGTAAACTTGACACTCATGCTTCTTTCACCCCCTAGGAATGAGAGTCCCAACAGTCTTATGCGCTTCTGAGAATAAGCCACATAATTCTTCTCATCATACTGCTAGCTTTCCTAATGGGATCCCAGGTTATCACATCTCATTTATATTGACTGCACCTCTGCAGTATCATTTATCCCTCCATCTCATTGACCATCAGTTTTCCCATCTGCATATTTACCTCCATTCATTTACTTCATACAAAAGCCCACCCATGGAGCTCCCACCCTCCACTAGTTCTCTTCGCAACTTGTGCCTTCACAGGCCAAGCCATCTTGCATTGGGGCACCCATTTATGTATCTATACACTCATCCAAAATTATTCTTTATTTATTTGGTAATTTTAAAAAGCCTTTGTTTCCATCATATACTTAGTTTTTTGTCATCACCCTTGATGACCTTCTTTTTCTCGGCAACACAATCCATGTCTCCCTTGGTTGGGGAATCCACTGTCTCTCTTCATTTCCGACATCGTTCATAAACCCTGAGTATCCCAAGTACATGAACCCATGATATCTGAGTTTGTCCACTTTGTTAGCCTCTAGCATAGTTTAACCCCACATCTAGTCGTCCCCCTGACACTAGATACAGTTTTACGGTTTCTGCTAATCCCCCTTCAAAATTCCCCATCCAAGGGCAGTCTTGAGTCTCACCACATATTGACTTCATTCATGTTTCCTATCAATACCTGATGTCATCTCAGTGGATTTCATGAAGCCCTTTGCTTCTTGGAGTCGCATCTCCCTTTCGGTCGACACCAACATAGTTTCTAGAAGGGAAACTATATATTGACTCTCATTACCTTTACAATGAGGAGTCTCAGATGACACAGAGAGAATCATCATTTCTCTTTGATTATGTTGACCCCCATAACATTTGACTTCAACAAAATCTCATGTTACGGTGGGTCTTACTATGTTACTATTGCAATTTTTTTATACTAGCCAAAGACCTCTGAATTAGTTAGGCCATCAATGCCTATGAGCCATCGACACTTCTTACAGGCATCCTTGCCTTACTTTAGAGTATGTTCACCATTCAAAATTTTCATCTGCCATTATCAAACCGCCTTGGAGGGTGCTACAACTATCTACACCAACATAAATTTTCAGTTACCGTCTTACATTTTGGGTTACATAACATGAGCATGGGGCATGCCCGCCTTGTTTGTATACATATTTTATTTTTCTCCCTAGAGAAAGGTTTGGGTCCCAAATTTTCTTGTCTCCCTCCAATGGATTGCTCTTGTAATTCCTCTCAACACTCTACATTACAATGGCACCCTCAGTAGAAGAAACATTGATGTATTTTGGCTATAAGTGTGCTCCTAACATCACACATCAGGGGGCATCTGTTATCATTGAAATATCGTCTGCAACATTGCACACAAATGGTTATAGAAACACAAAAATGCCAACAACAATTAGTTCACCTACAACAAAAAAATACATTTCAAAAGGAGGAAAATATACAATTGGAAAAAAATTGATATGCACAAACTCACTAAAGGAAGCGCATGCACAGTGCGTGGGACAACAAATCCCTTAGAGTGCACAATGAGCCAAATGAGATACTGTGTACGAAAAAGGCTGCACACACCTGTGAACGATGCATTTATGGTTCTTGTATGCCCCCCAATCACTTATGGACTAGCTCCCAACCTGATTTAACCTCCAAATCTGAGAGAAATCCGAATAGGGGGTTGGTCAAGGACCAAAGGGTGCCCTAAAGGGACCTTTGTTCACACCAAGAACTAATTATATTTTTCCTCGAAGAAGTGCTATAAATGAAAGCCATGGCTGCACTAAGAAACCAATATCTTCATAGTATTTTTATGTTGCTTCATTTCCCCCTTGAGAATCCTCTTTTCTCCTTGGAGCATTCAAGCATCATTGCAATAGGCCATTCCACTCACCTCTTGAGGGAATAGGCATTGATTTTCTTCATCATTTTCCATTTTTCTTCTATTATAAGAAGAGATCTCCATTAGGGAACTCAAGAGCCCTCCCAAGGAGGAAGAGGGAACCCATAAGTCCTCATTTTTCTCTACGGTGTTTTGCCTACTAATATAGTTATCCATTGGTAGCATTATCTTGGTCATTGGTTGATTGTTTATGGTTCTAAGTTTCTTATGCATTCTAACTTTTATTTCTTGTTTGTTTTGGTTTGTTTCTTTGTTTACTACATGTGTTTGGATCGTTTAAACCACTCACGAACTTTTGTCTTGTCTAGCAGGCCCAACTAGACATGCAAGTGTCATTGTTTTGCTCACCCTGTTAGCACTGAGAGTCACCCTAAGATTGCTAGAGGATAAGCCCAGTACCCATCATAATTTTTGGTGGATGTTGGTTTTATGAGTGGAGGTTAAATGGACTAAACTCAATACAAGAATGATTTTAACACAAAAAATGGACAAGCAATGCACATGGAAGTGAGGTCCTCATTAACTTCAGCCAGTGATTTGAGTTTAAGGGTGGGCAGAAGGAAGACTTAGTGAGAAAGGTGAACAAGCCTGCCATGGGCATCTAAATTTCAAGTAGCTTGGTGAAGAAAATATCAGGCTCAAGAGCACTCTTGAACTCAAGTTTCAGACACTGAAAAATGTCATAGCAACATAATAATAAAACCTACATTATCATGCAACTACAACAAATCGACTGGATCCTCCATGCCCGAGCCTTTGAGCATAAGGGGAAATAAGATAACAAAGAAGCTGACTAAAACTGGTCACAACAATACTGTAATCATACCTACATTACAATAGAACCACAACCCTCGACTGTATCCTCCATGCATGAGTGTTTCAAAACATTTTTTTCAAAGAGATGATAGAATTTGACTTCTATTAACGCGAAAGTCTCAAGTTTGATACATAACTAGAGAACAACTTTGGCATCAAAATTACATAGTAGGGAGCTCTTCTCAACCATTCGATGACCATAACAAAAAATTTAACTCAATGATTTATACTCATATCAGTCCACGACTACCAGGAGTGTGATCTAGCCATTGCATTCAAGGAATTTCATCTGCGCCTTCTTCTGTCAGACTGTGCGTGTATCCTCCTGTCAGATGCAAACTTAGCTTAGCATGGGCATGCAGGAAAAACTGTCCATAGGGGTACCTCAAGATGACAGTTCTATCTCCACGGATAGATCCTTCCAAGCCTTGTATTTATGGAGTGATCCAAGGTTTCAACCACCACTCCTTTTTCATGAACTCCTTTTTCTCGGGAACACAATGAGGCTTAATGCCTAGGGGGGCATCCACACGTTGCTATTGGATTGGACGCTATATAATCACGTGATTGTGGGGCCATTAGAGGCGGTTTGGATTCTCACCACCTTTGAGCCTGTAATTCACCACCTTCCGCCACGTAGCTCTTTCACTACACCATGGTTTCAATTGCAGGACCACTTAAGAATTTTATCATTCGAGCATGTTGCGTCCCCACAATGAAATGTGGCAGTTGATCTGGTCACGATATGTGATCTGGGCACATCTGCTAGATTTAGTTCCACTGCTAAAGTTTATCTGCCCACCAATTCTAGGATCCATTAAAATCGTGTATGGATATGGCACTAATCTTGGCGCTTGAACAAGAACACCTTCCGGAGGATGATCTCCCGCAGCTGATGGGGTGGCCTGACATCACTATGATGACACGTCGTAGACGTAGGGGTGAACCGGGGATAAACCTCCTAAATTCCTTCAGAATTTTGGCTTCAACTATTTCGACCTCAATTGTCACCAATTCCTTCGAACCCTGAAAAACCATTTACCACATGGCCCCTTTTACCTTTCTTTGCGCAGGTCCTTCAAAAATCCTGCAAGATCTCTTTTCACTGGCACTTTTATCTTCTCATGCAACCTCGATTATGACCTGGTGCTTATCCCAAGTGGTGTTTAGGGTCTTAGTGCTTCGGGATTATTCATACCACTTGACTCCAGATTTCCCGATACTTGGATTGACGAAATCAGTGTACTCAGATTGATGATCAGATCTGCTTCGCAGTTGATGAATGTGATTGCTTCATCGGAACTCTGAACCATCCAATTACATGCAATGGTCACTAGCTTCTCTTCCTAGGCCCGCCTCCCACATGACCTCCAACTATGACCTAGGGCTCAACTCCTGAGCGCTTCGCAACTTCTCACTTCGTGACTTCGCGAAGTTTGCACTCTGTTCTTTGCAAATTCTTTGAATCGCGAATCCATGAATTCATTTATCTGTTGCCACGTCCCCACCTTCCAACCAACGACTAGGATCTGTTAGTGGAATCTAACTTCATAAAGTCAACTCTCTCCTGCATTCTTCCTCCCTTTTCCTGGAGTGTATGGATCTCTGCCACGTTCTCTTCTAGATCTGACGGTCCAGAATCACTCTGCACTCTTCGCTTTGAAAATCTTCCAAAGTGTGAGATCCACCGATGCATGTCCTCATCCTTCAATGGATCAAATTCACCTTGGGATTTCGGCTCCTCTGATTAGTCATTAATACTTGCGTGACTTTGAAATCATGACCTCCCGAGAGCCACTTATATGAACTGCTTATAGGATCTCCACCGTTGAAAATCAAACCTGCTTGTTTTCTCCCGTAGTACGATATCACTTGACATGTGTCCCCTACCGAAAGATCAATGGCCACGAGTGATTGCGGGCTCACAACTTGTAGAAACTTTAATTTTCATCCTATTCTCTGCAATGACTCCCCACTGTCGATTTCTTTCCGATGAGATCTGACGGCTGCGACTTAATCTTGCCGATCTGACGGCGGGTCTTTCTCTCGCTCAGATCCTATGGCTGAAAATTGAATCCATTCACCTGTTAGTATTTCCAACCCGAAAAGGGTTGCTCTGAATGGTGCGCTTAGTTCTTAAGGCTGTTACCTACGCAAACAAAGGACTTGGATGACCTGATGTGAGCTTAATCAATGGAAAACAAGATAACCAGTAATTTGGACCAAAATCACGATATGTGTTCATCCTATAAAGAAAACAGAAAAAACTTGAGCCGAGGATCAGTCAAGCAAGACACTAAGGAAAACCAGATCATTGATTGAAAAGGGAAAATGACTTCATCAACCAAAAGGGGGAAAAACCTTAGGAATGGTATGTTGAAAAGAGAGAGATGGAGTAGGGGTGTAGACTTGGGTATTCACAACAAACACATACGACCCTTGACAACTTTATGTGATAACATACGCAAGTGATGAAAAGGACACATAGCACGACTACTTCAACATACTATGGGAGAACAAGTACAAAATATCTTACGCACTCATCTACGATGAATTCAACACCCACATTCATTTTATTATTTTGAAGAAGTAATGCCCAATACTATCTGCGAAAGCCAAGAAAATGATAGAAAAGGTAGGCCATTGGTATTTAGATGAAATCTCAACCTACACCAGGGTGTTCGAGGCCACCAGAGAACCACATCTCCTACCCACTCATGTCCCAGACTGGTTCGTTTTGGTAGAAATATGTTATCAGACCATCCTGCAGGGCTATAACGCCACATTGGTCAAAGACAAGAAACAAGATTTCATACCCTACGGTTTTCATATAAGGTTATATACGGTGAAGGATACCACTAAAGCCAAACAAGAAGGGCTTAACCAAATGGAATTCAGGTTCCAGACAGGATGATTCTGCAAGCACGATCCTAAAGGACTGGTCCTCCAACATGCTTCGCAAGTATCATCCTGCTGGCCGTATGCTCATGATAAGTTTGAGGAAGAAATTTTCATAGAGTGCGTCGAGGACTAGGATGAGGTGTGCAGAGGATGGCCAAACAAATCATGACCAGGTTCAATGCCATGAGAATGGAAGAAAAGGTGGAAACTATAGAGAAGTCAGTTCAAGAGACCCTCAGAGCCAGGGAAGAAATCAGAGCATCAGAAACAACAAAGGAACAGAGAAGGGGATTTCTCTTGATAGAAGGGGCACAAAGAATCATTGATCAATTGAAAAATGAACCTGATATGATAGAGATGACAAGGATCCCCGATGATGACCTAGACGAAAGACAAGGAGAAACAAGTGGCCTAGAGCCAATGCATCTTGAAGAAATCACCGAGTCAGAAAACCCTGAAGTGCCACCACCACAGATCAGATCACCAGGGGAAATTTCAACCCAGCCCGTGATTGCAAGGACATCAGGGAGGACAAGTGTACCAAATCCCTTGTTCGATTTGATAACCATCTACGATGATGAGGAGATTTAAGAGGTCTCCCTGGTCACTCCAGTGCATATTACAGAGGATAAAGAACCTGAGAAATCATCCACCCCAGATCCTGATGCTCCAGTTCAGAGCTGTCTGCAGAGCGAGCATGAGGTAGAAAGTACCTTAGACACTAATCCACTCAACATATTGGGAAATCTAATGGACAACTCGAGGGATGAGCTAGGATCGAGAGGATAGGAAGAATAAATCCCACAAAAGAAAATCAACATTTCAACGAATGATTATAAAGTAAGTACCGAACATGCCCCTGATTCCTCAATTTTGGTCGGTACCTTGCTAGCCAATGAGCAACAACTAGAGGCTGAGCCATCATAACTCATAGAATAGGTTCAAGAACCTAGCCTTGAACAGATACACACATTCGGGAGCCTGGGAAACACTCTAACTTGGGGATAACAACAAATCAATGAACCGGTTGATGAGGTCGCCGATATAAAAGCAATCGCCTACGACCGAAAGAGGAAAGCCATCATGAAGAGAACCACTAAGAAGAGGAGGCTTACATTGGACAGTTCCATCCTCATCACCACAAAGGATAAATTGATCAGCACAGAGCATGCCAAAATGCCCAAGCTTATCGACGCAGGGATGGTTATCACAGATGCCTCCCTCGATAGAGCAAGGAAATATGAAGAGGAAATAACCACTGCGCTAAAGGAGTTGGGTCATCTACGCCACTTGGAAAAGTACTATCAAGACTCCACGCAAGCCACAATGTTTTTGAGAAGTGAGTTCCAAGACACCTATGGAAAATTCATGAGTGCATGACACATTTTCACTACAGGGATAGTCGAATTCCAAGATGACACCCTTATGGCACTAGCTACTTCCAAAGACGTGGAAATGTGGTACGAAAAGGCCCACCAAGCGGTGGAAATAATTGATTACATTAGCACGGTTCAAAAGGGTCAAGGTGCTGAAGAGAACGTCATTTGGGTGCTAAGGGAAAACAACATATATTGGATAAGGAAGTCAACCAAATATTGAGTGAATATGGCCTAAGAACCTCAATGGGAGATTCAATAAAAATGGGTTGATTGCAAAAGAGTTGGGTCAAGATCAATCGGGACATGAGAGACATCAGTCTTCTAGAATTCGGCTCACCCAAGGACTTTGTCGACTTGCATGATATAGTCAAACATCATGTAGAACAAGACTCAGCATGGATTGCAAAGATAGAAAAGGTGGCAAAGACAGTTCTAGGTCAAGTACAACAGTTCATAGAGCACCCGATCAAGGATCGAACAATATTACAACAATTAAGTGTTAAAATAGTCAAGTATCGGTCATGAGCAATAGAAATAAAGGAGATCCTTTCGGCCCCGATGGACCAACACAGATTCCCGTATGCTAACACATGCAAGGAACTCTTCATCAAATGGTCAGAGTATGAGAAGATTCATCCACTTAAGTTAAACCATTTGATGAATCTTAGAAGACAGAGAGATGGAAGCGTGATGTGGAAATGTTTTGTTTTACTTAGCTTGCAATTTTGATATTTATTTTTAGTTAATAATTGGTTATAAAGAAGAGGATCGACCATTTAGAAAGGGTCTATGGTTGTGGAAAATATCCTCATTTTTGGAATTGTAAAGAACTATTTCCGAACTAACTTAATTGAGAAGTCATGTTTAGGACCGAAGACAAACTTCTATTTTTTTATCAAAGGCATGTGTGATTGGATCTAAGGAGGAATTAATTCCGACTTTATCTCATGAATGGATGCTGTAATGAGTAAGAGTTTCTAAATCTATTGATAAGTTAGCTAATTCAATATTTTTTATAATTCTTGTCTCTAATGATGGAAAGAAAATTGTTGTGTTAATGTGTGATTAGTGATTAGAGCTAAGGAAACTATTTTTCTTTCCATCATTTTATTTCATGTATGTTTTCTTTCGATAATTTTATCTCATTCAATAATTGAACTACCAACAAGTTGATGTACTAGTACTAGGATTGTCGTAGGTGTGAAAATATTTGTCTACATGCTTGAGCACGAGGGTTATCCCGAGCTCAACCTTCTTCAGTAGTTAGGTTCTCCCCCCTTTTTCCAGTTGGTTTATGCCGACACACATCTTTTATTGGACCCATCTAATAAAATAAATAAAAAAAGAGAACGTTCAAACTGAAGGAGGAGTTTTCACAAGAAGATATCCTGTCAATCACTACGAAAATCCCATCGATTATTTGGCCGGATCGATAGATTTAGAGAACCATCCCACTATTAAACATTGGAGAGTATAATTGGGTCTCGGTGGTAGGTTTGGTTTTTACTGTTGAGTTAAATGGATTTAGGACCCCTAAAAAAAATGGCGCTAGAAGGAGGGCTTGAATTAATGAATGGCTAACAATATACCCGATATACTATTTCACACGGCCTATAGATTCAAAACAACCCACATTTATGGCTAGTCATTCTCAATACAAACCACATACACTGAGTACTCCTAAAATGAGTAACTCACCCGAGCAATAGGAAGAAATTTTATTCCATGAAATACCTTACGCTCTTCCCAACGAGGAGTTGAACTAGTTCAGAAGAATCACAAGAGCTTACACCCGACAAATTGGAGAAGTATCCTTAGCTCCAATACTTCCTTGTAGAAAACAGGTAAGTAGGTCAGTGGTCGACACCCCCGACTAGGTTTTTGTTCACACAGTAGACGAAATGATAGATTTCACCCTCACTGAGATAGAACATCCCCTTAATATAATCCCCAAAACACTAGCCGATAACCACTCTGAGCCCGACGATTTTGGATCTGACGAAGAAGGGTGTAACTCGAATCACCCAGCTTCGGAGTCAAACGACATGGAAGATAAAAATGATCATAATGAATAAAGGGGAAACCTACCTCAGAATAATCAACCTTGGTTGGCCATATATTCTTTGGAAATCCCCAGACCTGTACATAACTTTCCCCGACATCCAAAAAAGTTACTACCTAAATTTGACCTTGAAACCTCTGGATTTCCTGAAGACCATATAAAAAAGTTCATACTAGCTATCAGACTGATGAATGTCCAACATGAATATGTAGTATGCAGGATTTTCCCCTATACTTTTGAGAATTCGACATCCACATGGTATTTTAACTTGCCGGTAGGGTCCATAACTAGTTGGATGAAGTTTCAAAAGGATATTTTAGACAAATTTGCAGAAGAAACCACTACAGGAGCTTTGATGGATGAGTTGTTCGTCGCCACCATGAGTTCAAAGGAAAAGGTTAAAGACTTCAATAAATGATTCACCAGTATCCTGAACAAATTCCAACCCGAAGCTAAACCCACTCATGAGTTGCAAATCGAAGTATACACTAATGCTCTCCCTGCTTCCATTTCTATGTTTGTAAAAAGGGCTGCCAAAAAAACCCTAGCTGATAATTTCAAGGAAGCCAAAAAAATTGAATTCCAAATGAAGGGATGTAAAGAAGGTCATGTATTATTAGTTAAGAAGGAAGCTCAACCTCCACCCAGGATAAGACTCTTGTTGACTAGACCCCAGGGAAACAAACAAAAAAAGGTCCCGAAAATTGGAGCAGAGACATAGAAGACCTACAACGGATGGTAAAGAAGTTTTCAAATGAAATCATAGACATGAAAATAAGTGCAGGGGAAGGAAACCAAGGCCAAAGGCCCTATAAAGCCTTTTTTAAAAGGAACCCACCATTCAAAGCAATTGAACCTCCCCCAACCAACTTGAACATTGACCTGGGAAATGTAGCATCCGACTTTTTCTGTACTTATCACCAAGAGAAACATTCCGAAAGAGACTACCCACAATGGGTGCATGTCATGAATTTGATGGCCAATCGGTTCTTAGACAAATTTTCCCTAACCAAACAATCAAGTGACTCAACGATAAATATTGCTGATCAGGAAGAAGTTGACCCACCGGAAGAGACAACCATGTTGCTATGGGATCTTGACCTGCCAATGCCTTCCGATGATCTATTTTAGGTTCAAGAACCACCCGCTGAGGTCTTGGATGTGAAAACACGAAGTAGGGGTTAGTCTGTCTCAAACGACCTTACCATTGCCCAAACTTCAGGAGGAAAACCAACATCCGATCACCCGAAAGAACCTTTTGTCTCCCAAAGAAATCCTATAACTATCCATACATGAGAATCACCCAAGCTAGACTACAACATAGTAGAATATTTAAAAAGATTAAAGGAAAATGTATCGGTCATGGACATGTGTAGAATTCCCCAGCAAAAGGAATTTCTATTACAAGCCTTTAAGACAACAACGACTCTAATAAAAAACATTGATCAAGGGGAAGATCCAGCTCCCACAGATCTAAGAAATAAACCAACTATAAACGCTTTCTTTGAATATAGAAAGGGAAAGCCTTTTGTCCCACCGTTCCTCTTGACATTTGAAGTATTCAACAAAAATCTCCATAATTGTTTTAGTTGACTTAGGGGCATCCTCTAATGTCATGCCATTATCTATCTACAAGAAATTAAACACAATCCATCTCAAAATTGATAATCATTTGATACGACTAGACATAACCCAGGTGAAAGTGATGGGAGAACTCAAAGATGTCATGATCAGAATGGCTACACACTCGAACTTGTTTCAAGTAATTGACATCATTGTAGTAGATATACCAGAAGCTTATGGATTTCTACTTAGTCGAGATTGGTCCGAGAATATGAATGGATACTTTAGGACAGACTGTGCTCACCTTTGGTTTCCATTAAAGGGACACACGAACATGATTATGATTTATAGGGAAAGGTATCTCAAACATACTGTCACCGATTTAGAAGCCCTCAATGAACCCTCTTTGGCAAATTTCCCCGTGCTAGGAAACTACTCCTGCGATTCCAATTTCGGTAATTTCTCCCCTCTCTTATTTGATGTTCCTCTTACTCAATACTCCAAAATGACTTTTCAATAAAATGTACCGACAATGGAGGAAGAAACCCTCTTCTGTCGAGAACCTCTATTGGAAACCACCGAGAAAATAGGTGGAGAGGAGGAAGTTAGTAAGAATGGAAAAGATGACGATTCTCACTCACAAGTATGGACCTTATACTTTGATGGGTCTAAATTGCAAGAATGGTCAGGAGCGGGGTGTATCCTCATTGATCCAAAAGGTAAACAATTTTTTTTGTCATGCAGACTAGAATTTGAATGCACTAATAACATTGTCGAGTATGAAGCTTTAGTGCAAGGGATAAAGAAAGTCATAGACTTATATGTTAAAGAACTAAAGGTTTTCTGAGACTCTAAAATGATCGTTAGGCAATTAAGGAACACTATATACTGAAACTCTCCCCACCTGAGGAATTATCAATAGGAAGTGAACATGCTAATAGGACATTTTCAAGCCTTCAACATTACAGTGATCCCTAGAGAAAATAATACTCTTGTTGATTCCCTAGCCACTGCTACCTCGAGGCTATCCCCTTTAGAATACTATGAAGGCTCTGGGTTCACTATGGAGCTACTCTAGAAACCATCAATACCCAACAATATTTCAAATTGGAAGGTCTTTGAAGGAGATGAACATATCATATACTTTTTAACCAATCAGGAAAACTTTCAAGACCTGGCTATTGACGATGAAATATCCAGGAGCAACTAGTAGAAACCAATCCCCATGAATAAAGAGGTGGAACATACCACTCGACTGACAAACCAAGGTTTCAAATGATACCGAAAGGGGTAGCCAATTTGGAGAACCTATTTGACTTAAGGGAAAGATTTAAAGGGTCAAAAAACACAAATACATGGAGCTCCTGTCCCATGTACAAGACTGTAAACCTAGGAACCCTGGAAAACCCTAAAAATATAAATCTAGGCAAGACAATGTTTAAAATATAAAGGAAGTCCTATCTCAAACTTTTCAGAGAGTATCAATATTTTTTTGCATGGTCCTACTGAGATATGAAGACTTATGACACTCGTATCATTCAACACACAATATCATTAAAACTCGGAGTAAAAACGTTCCAACAAAATATCCGGAAGTACCACCCATCTCTGGAACCCCTCATGTGTCAGGAATTAAAGAAATTACTAGATGCTAAAATCATCTTTCAGGTTAGACACTCTTCCTGGGTAGAAAATTTGGTTCCTATCAGGAAAAAGCATGGGGAGATCCACTTGTGTGTGAATTTCATAAATCTCAACAGAGCATCCGAAAAGGACATTTACCCAGTCCCACCATTGGAGAAACTCTTGCAGACTTTGTCTGGTTCGACTATTTTCTCCCTGTTGGATGGTTTTTTAGGTTACAACCAAGTTCTAGTTTCAGAAGAAGACCGATTGAAAACTACCTTCTGAACCAAGTGGGGAACATTTGATTATAAACGCATGCCCTTTGGGTTAATAAATGTAGGGGAAACATTCCAAAGGGTCATGTACGTAGCTGTTTAGGGACTAATCAAGAAATGTGTAGTAGTTTATTTGGGCGACGTTACTGTGTATTCAAAGAATAGAGAAGATCACATCCAATGCCTAACCCAGATTTTTGAAAGGTGTAGGAAATAAAATATATCGTTAAACCCTAATAAAACTATCTTTGGCATCGAGGAAGGGAAACTAATAGGTCATATTATATCCCAAACATGAATTCGCATAGACCCAAAATGAATTAGGTCAATATCTCAGCTTCCCTTACCCCACAACAAAAGGGCTATGCAATCCTTCTTTGGGGAAATCAATTTTGTGAGGAATTTTAACCCCGATTTCAATGAAACTATCAAGCCCTTGCAAAAAATGATCCGTAAAGATGTTGAGTTTAAGTGGGATGATGAACGAAAAAGTTCTTTAAACAATATTAAGACTGCGATATATCAAGCTCCAGTGTTGCGAAGTCCCAACTTTAGCATATATTTTTTCCTCTATACTTTTGCTTCTGACCAATCGTTAGCTACATTATTGACTTAGAAGGATGATGAAAACAGTGAGGTGCCAGTCTCATTTATGAGCACTAATATCCAAGGTGCAGAACTAAATTACCCCACCATAGACAAACATGCTTATGTTGTGTACAAGGCAGTGAAACATTTCATATCTTACATCCTAAAAAGATACACCAAATTTATTGGGCCTCATCCTGCGGTCCAATCCCTATTCACTCAACACGAGATGGGGGAAAGAAGAGGAAACTGGATGGAAGTGGTCCAAGAATTTGATGTAGATATAAAACTTGCCAAACTAGTTAAAGGACAAGGATTATGTAAACTGGTTGTTGAAGCCCAAGACCTAGTAAATGAAGACCCCGGGTGGGAGAATGAATTGGCATTATGGTGTAGTGAATATTTGTATGTCCCCTAGGGAAAGAGTCTTGGTATGGGAAAATAAATTATCTCCTGCATCATGGAACTTTCCCAGAAAACCTAAACCCTAAGGAAAGGAGAGCCTTCAGACTAAAATCAACATAATATCATCTCATAAATTCAATCCTCTTCCACGTTAATTATGATGGGGTACTCCTAAGATGTCTCAAACATGAAGATGCAGGCAAGGTTCTGAAGGAGCTCCATGATGGTCCTATAGGTGGACACTTTTTAGTTAATACCAACTCTCATAATATACTGAGATTTGACTATTATTGGCCTACTCTATTTAGAGTTGCTCACACACAGGCCAGAAACTATAAAACTTTTCAAATGAGCGCAGGGAGGGAAAAGAGAGAAGTTGTCCCCCTTCAACCCGTAGCCTCCTCCAGGCCATTCGAGCAATGGGGGTTAGACGTCATAGGATAAATTACACCAATTTATTCAAAACAACATAGATACATACTAACTTCCACAGAATATTTCACAAAATGGGCAGAGGCTGTCCCTTTGACTCATGTAAACGAAAAGGTGGTAATCCAATTCATAGAACAACAACTAATCACAAGGTTCAGTATGCCTTTTGTTCTTGTTTTTAATAATTCTTCTTATTTTTACTCCACCTTATTAATAGTGTTCTCTCTAGACAAAGGAATCATAATTAGATACTCTACAAACTACTATCCCTAGGGGAATGGAGTGGCAGAATCAACCAATAAGAACATAGTGAGGATATTAAAGAAAAAAGTTGCAGACAATCAAAGGAATTGGAATAGTTCACTTCATAATTCTTTATGGTCCGATATGGTAACTCCCAAGGAGGATATAGGGAATTCCCCATACTTTATGGTATACAGACAATAATCCATTCTCCCGAACGGGCTATATCTTTCTTCGATTCAATTTGCTCAGGATTCTAGAGGACAACCCTCATCAGTTATTCAACAAAGAATTGATACCCTCCTCATGCTGGAAGAAGAAAGGGAGAAAGAAAAATAAAAGTCCATTTCTCATCAATAGATAGTTAAAAGGTGGTTTGACAAGCATAAGGCCAAAGAGAAGAATTTTGAAGTAGGAGACTTAGTCCTGAAATGGGACAGAGCAAATGAGCCAAAGGGAAAACATTCAAAGTTTTAGAATCTGTGGCTTGGACCTTTTCAGGTAGCCAAGAAACTTGGGGCATGCACGTATTAGTTGAAAAATATGAGGGGGGAACTTGACACCCTCTCGGTGAATGGACAAGCCCTAAAACAATATTTCTATTAAAAAAAAATGTGTGTGTGTTTTCATGATATTTTTTAGGTAGGAGGATTGCAGAGTTCTTCATTTTTGTTTTCTTGTTGTACTAATTTTACTCTTTGAATATTGTGTTTCAGAAGGCATTGGTTGACCTTAATTCATGCGCTATAGAAAACTTTGTTCCTGACTCATGATTACATACAACACAAGAAATGTTGGGAGAATTGTTGTTGTCTTAAAGGAGTTTTGTATCTAACCTTTGAAAATAAACAACCTTGGAAAGTGATGAAGCATCCACCTGGTGATTTGGTAAAACCTAGAGGGAAAGATGGTAACATGGAAAGGACCACATGTACCTCAGGACAGAGCTAGAAAAATTTCACTTTAACCATATCATTTTGCAAATAACAGACGTCCTCCTCTCCCACTCGCTCAGGGCATTATGTCAAAATAAAATCAATTTTATCAAATGAGTGAAAAGTAGGAGAGGGTATGCAGATAACTCCATCAGGGCTATGGACACTCCTTGGAAGTGGAGCAAGTTCTGTGATTTCGGGGTGACTATCGGGGCTATGGACGCTCGCTGGTAGTGGAGCAATACCATAGCAAGTAAATGATGATAACTAAAAGACTTGGTGCCAGTGAAGTATTTACTTGACTCTTGTCAAAAGAGCGCATGGGTCATGGTTAAAGGGAATGAAGGTGGAATAAAGGTTGGAACCCCACAGGTAGGCCTGGATTCACGAACCGAGGGAATTCCAAACGCAAGGATACAAGAGGTTCTGATAAAAAACCAGTTAAGATATTAACCAATTTCTACATCATCTAAGCCCAGGAAAGAAACAAAGATTCAACTTTCGCCCAGTAAGTCTCCATTTGTTGAGCACTCAACACACCCTAAAAAGCCTTATCAAATTTTGCCACTTTTTAGGTACCACTTTTTTTCTTCACTGTCTAACTCGATGTTGGCACAGGGGAAAATCTAGGGTTCAACGCTTCAACAATGCAGCAACAAAACCCTAACTACCAGCCCTTTCGACAACACCTACGAAGAAGATGTGGTCTCACCTGAGGTAGAGGCAGGGGGGTTGCAGGACTCAAGTGTCTACAACCTAGATGGGACACAGACCTATGATCACGATACTTAACAGAGAACTTTTCCAATAACATTCATCAAGTTCTAATTTTTATTCACATCACAGATTAACCCTCATTACAGATCAACACAGTAGTAACCAAGATTTAAGCACATCTAATCTTTATCACATAGCATCAGAGCAGATCTAACATTGATTCATATATAAAGCACTAAACATCAATGAATCAATCTATCAAGCATCAATATTAAGCAAATAAACACATAAACACCATGAATAACACTGCACAAAGCACAATAACACAGGATATACGTGGTTCACCCCAGTGTGGGGCTACATCCACCAACTCTTCTCTTCTTTATTAGTCTCTTTCAATCTCCTTACATGCACCCATATACAGATCCAACTCCTCATAGGACAGGAGATCTGCGTGCACCTCACCAGATCCTCCTTCCCCAAGTTAGGTCACAACACAAAGCCTTGCACATTTTGTGCACAAAACACTTACAAAATGCTTGCACTTAACTCTGCAAGCCTTAATACATTCATGCACTAAGCCAACTACTCATGCACTAAGCCACACCTTCAACTACCTTCGCTCTAAGTTCTATATACTTATTTATACATTACAAAAGGGGCCTAAACATGGGTGAACCCATGGGCTGACATCCCATACCCATTACATAAACCCTAAAATCCCCCCAAAAGGGAAAGATCCTGCGATATCCTCTTCTCCTGGGCGCTCCATCTTCGACCAGCCTGTTGAAGTCCCAAAAATGGTCAAACATGACCAATGTTTCCTCCAAACCCAGTCAAGGGACAACATGCCCCCAACACTCACATGTGACTCATCCCAAGTCACTCTGATTTGGGAAACACTGCTTCTAAGGCCTCAAGCTTAGCTCAAGATGCCTCGACTTGCTGCTTCGCGAGAGCCTCCTGCTTGGTGAACTCCTGGATTACTTGCTTGGTGACAGGCCCTTCCGGGCACTTCTCTACTGTTACGAAAACCTGTTCCAACTATGATCCTTGTCCCTCGATCTCTTCGAAAAGTGTGCAGGCTTCGTCCTGCACCAGCTAGAGTCTCTGTGTCACCTCCATCACTCTACTCTGGATGGCAGTGACCTGTTACTGAACTGCGTGTTGCTCCTGTGACCTCTTCATCTTATCTACTACTATAAGCAGTTTCAACTGTGCTTGCATAGTTGACACCTACTTCTTTTTCTCTTGGAGATGTGTCTCTAATATCCTAAGCTCTAGGTCTTCTGAAAGGTGCTCATAGGTCTGCGCACTTCGGTCACTGAGATGCTTGCATTTTGAGGCCAATGCCCTGATTCTTTCTACTACGCTCCTAGAAGTTTCTTCCCTTTGATCTCACACTNTGCTTGAAGCTCTAGCTCTACTACTCTTGCTTAAAGTTACTGAATGGCTTCAACGAGCTTCCCCACTTGGCTCTTTGTTGTCTCTTCTTCTATCTGGGCCAATCTCGACATAGAGAGAAGTGCTCTAGTTACTGCCTCTCTAACCACAATCTTCTCTATGAGTAGATGGTCTTTCTCTCTCTTTATTTTCTCTCTGTCCTCCTCGAACTTCGCTCTAATGTCATATTTCTCTTGCTGCACAACCCGAAGATGCTCTAGGGCTTCCTCCTTTGCTTGCTTCAAGGTCTCTGTGGCCTGTTATTTTTCTTCCTGAACTCGACGAAGGTGAGCCTCCATCACATATTCTATCCTTTGCAATTGGGTGGGATCATCCCCCAATTCTACACCTTCTGATGACGATGACGCAATAGACACTGTGCGACTCGAATAGATATCTTTTTATACCCCCTTTAGCTCTTCCTCGATTCTATCCTACATTGTCTCCTATTTTGATTCATGTCACTGCAAGATACCCTCTGAAGCATATTCTACTGCTGCGATGATGAGGTCAACATCATCCACTATGAGAACATTCTGTGACTGAGGCTTGTTGGATCAGGATTTCTTCTGTGCTGAGGGTTTCTTCGGGGAAACCTTCCTTTTCTTTGATGTATCTGCCTCTGTAAGGGGATCCTTTGGCGGTGTTACTTCACCCTTATCTTTCTTTTATTTTTCTCCTTCCTCCTCGTCGTTTACTTCATCGCCTCCTCCTCCTCCAGGTGAGTCAGAGGTAGTTTCCTCCGATGCGATGTCCTTCTCTTCACTATCTATGTCCTACACTTCCTCCTTCTTCTTATTTATATTAGCACTGCTTGGTCCATCATACTCTGTTCGGGTGACCAAAGGACTTCTGATGATGTCGGGGTCGGAGAGATTTTTCTGCTCGACTGGTACAAGGAATTCAACGGGCCATTCCTTGGTTATTTCCTCCATATCTTCATCATTCAATTTGTAATAGGACTGCAGCTCCTCCTTGCTTTCATCCTGATGCACAGTGATGTAAATAAAGTGGTGGTCTGCACAAAACTTCACTAGTGGTCTGTAAGTATGCAAGGTGTTCGAATTCATTCGAGGGAATGATTAAATGGTGCAGGTGAGCTGTAGATAGTAAGCGTGGAACACCTCATTTGATTTCCACTACTTTGCCATGTCACTCGTATACCACAAGGTGGTGAACCTCGCGGCCAGTGGTTCTAATGGATCAACTTCAGGGAATGTATCTCCCTCCGACATCTCCCAAGAGACAAATTCTATTAAGATCAAAACCCAACTAAAGTGGAACTCGTAGCCTTGGTCCTGCGCTTCACGACAGTCCTTCTCCGACTCGTTTACGAGGTAGCTCACCCAGTTCATTTTCATCCCTTTGACACACTTCCCTACAAGGTCAAATATGAATCTTGTGACTTATGTCAGCCATCTTGGATGGAGGTTACCTTGTAGCCTCTCTTCCACTTCTCCACATTGCCATATTCTTCCTTTATTCATTGCGCCAAGGAGTGATCTGATGTCTTTCCTGGATAGAAATGGTGAGGGTCTAGTCCTTGCATGCTTAATCTGGTGATTAGGTGGATCAATGCCAAATCCACAGTCATGCGCCTATATAACCAGGGATATCCTCCATGGTAGCATGCCAGGAGGATTTTAACGCACGCGTTAACCTCTTGATGTCTATTGAGGTGGGGGATCTTCATGACGCTAAGGATCATTGACCACATGATCTCCTTGATCCATGGCTAGGGAACTATCTTGGGATTCTTCCCAATCATCTTCGTTAGGTAGCGATGCAGTGCGAGCATCACATAATTATTTCTGTCGCCGAGGTTGAAATCACTTATCTTTAGAGTTGGGATTAGTCCCAACTACGGTCCTGTTGATGGGCGTAAGTGACACATCGTCAACTGGAAGTTCAAATCTGGACTGGGGTTGTCTAAATAACCCAATTCGTTTGGAGTGAGATGAACTGATGGGTTTAATGGCTCCATTGGCTGACTAAAATTCTAAATGAGAAAAAGAAAGGAAACTAATCTAAAAAAAACTACGATACTATGTACATGAATTTAATTATTTACAAGTGTTAAAGCATAAACATAAGCATGTGATTATGAATAGGGTATTTACAGTTTGCAATTTTTGGTGGATGTCTTGCGAAATCAATGTTTTTGCAATTGTTTACGAAGTACATAAATAAAGCACATACATTTTATAATTTTCTGTTTAATAATTTAAAATATATGAATTCACACATACTAATAAGACATAATTTGAAACAAGAACATGATAACAGTCAAAGCCAATCTAAACTGTTCCTATTTCATTAATAAACAAACTAATAACAAACATAGAATGCGAGTAAAACTAACCTGATATTAATCAATTACTGAGTTTATGTCTCTGCGCAATTCAAACTCCCAGCTATCTTTCATGTGAGAAAAACCTGTAACAGGTTTGTGCTAACCCAGAGTAAACTCAAAGGTGTGCTTCAGAGGAAAGATATAAGAAATAGACTAATAAACATGTAGATCCCGTGATCTTGTAATGATGAATAATTATAGTAAGAGAAATTTAATATGAAGTATTCGTGTAATATATCACTCAACATCAAGCATAAATCAATGATATTTGAATGAAATAATGATCACATATATGATATATGAACAACAAATTACAGACATAATTTAAAGTGCAAAATAAAATGAAACATTATATGCTAATAAGACTAAAGCTGCATAACATATTAAGATTGCATAATATAAAAAGAAAAACGTAAAGGAACAGTGTCATGCTGGACTAAAGCAGAGGTGTGAACAATTTGTCCATACATTCTTAAAGGTTACTTGTCCATAATGCATCCAAAATGGTCCCCTTATTACTGAGAATGAACAGTATTTAAACTACTTCAAGTTTCAAATGCTCATATCTCACAGGATAAAGTTGAATCCATAATAATTGGGTAATATTACAAAAATAGCGAAAATAGTAACCACTCATGCAAGAGTTGGTTTGTTCAAAATTAAACCACAGTTTGATAAAACCTAAAGAAGGAGAAACTACTGAACATTTGAGCGTATAATTGAAAGATTTTTTCTCCAAGCAACCAACATCACAATCCTCCATTTCCCGAGAATAGCAAAACCGATATGATATATTAGAATTTTTGTTTTTACTAATTATTCAAAAGAGACTTAGCTACATAATCATAAATTCTGTAGCTAATTATATTTTTAGCAAATGAAATCAAAATTCAAATCTTCCTATTTCAAATTTGACAACATAATCGAATGAAATCAAAACAAAGCGTTTTACCATTAAAATTAACCAAAGAGGGATCAGATAGTTCAAAGTTTATAATTTATTTGTAACTGGTCGTATTCTTAATGATTATATTTCCAGTCCTCTTGATTTGTTTATTCTCCCTCTCTATATGTTCCTTGAGATCAAGGTTCTCTTGTTTCAACTGATCGTTCTGAGCAGTCAAGGTTCTAATTCAGGCATGTAAGAGAGGAACATCTGTATAGTAACACACTACCCAATCGAGGCAACTATCATACGTACCGGAGAGATGGTAGATCAACGCAGGACATAGTCGACCAGAGGTGATCTAATATTACCTACAGTTTGTTCCAAATCGTGCCCGATACCCGAAAATCCTTATTTACCCTTAAGACATAGGGGTAAATTGGTCACGAAATCATATGGTTCAAAATGAGTGATAACCTCCCTCCTAGAACACTGATTTTCTGGGTCTTCCCATATCAATAAATCCTCTATCTCATGATCTGAGCCTCGATCATCGATCTCGACCGGTTCGATCGAGCTCAGATGATTACCCTTTCGGTTTCTTAGTTTTCTAGAGATTAGACGACCAACATTATTATTCTTGAAACTCAAATCCATGCATTGTTGTTTCCTTCCTTTACAGAGTTTCTTGACATCAAATTTAACATTAACATTTAAACTAGAATCATTCACAGGCACATGAGGATATTTTTCCTTTAATTCAACAGTTACTTGTTCCAGAGATCTTGCAGGTGAAAACCTACATGGTAATCCTTTATCTATAGGGACTTTATCAATAAATTCTGGTCCATCAATTGAATTAACGAACTGGCTTTGAACCACTGGCCTATCCAAGTTAGGGTTTTCAATTAAAAGAGGATTCACTGTAGCATCGGCCTATGTGAATCCATTTCTGATCAGAATTTTTTCCCAATTGTTACCTATCTTCGACAGGTGATGAACCAACAAGAGTTTAATGAGTCCATGGTGAAACATGCTTGAATTGATACCCTGTCGCTTGTAACGCTTGGAAATATTGTAAAGACTCATTAATAGGTAAAAGGGAATATCTAATTCGAACCCTATGAAATTCATAAGAAAACATATATGGTATATAAAAACCATCCCCTATCGACCTTCACACATAACAAATTGCTTCAGAATTAAAAGTAGACTATTCCATCTAGGTTTTAACATAGCGATAGGAATACCTTTTATACAACAAGCGGTTTTACGGGATGTCATAAATAAACCCCATGGGACCTCTTCTATTCTGGCATTTTAAAACCACACCTCACCCTTTGATGGGATCCCTGTCGCTTTGCTCACGAAATCCTCTGTCAATTCCAACTGTATGTCTCCAATCTTGGCTTTGAAACCATCAAAGGTTTGTGCAAAATCTTTTTCAACCTGGAGATTATAGCCCTCAAACCTCTTGAGAAATACATCCCATCCATGATCCTTTAGCTCATCAATAGCATCGTCATGGGATAGTAAGGCTTGGAATCCGTTCGGCTCTATAAAAACGATGGATTCCATGACCACTGTAATAAGGATGCAACAAAAATCACTTGAAATAGTCTTAGGTTCCCAACGTGCGAGCTATAGAAACAAGTCTGAGTGGAGAATGAAAGCATGCAAATAGTAGATCCTGGGGGCTATCATATATCAGATAAGAGAATAAGGGAGAACGAAAACTAGAGGGTTAACAGAAATCCATACCATCTCTCATGATGAGTGCCAAAACCTATAGAGCACAAAACCCTCTGCACATAATGACTAGCTTCATCAATGTTTTGGGCTATCAAGGTAAGGTGAAAATGCAAGTACAACATGCCTGTAATCATTGGCATGAATGATGATATGACCATTAAACTCATGAAAAGAATATCAATATTTAACCAAGGTTCTTCATGCATCAAAAAATTTCGACAATGGACTATCAAACCATTGAATTCATAACAACCATAATAAAACAAGAAAATAATCGATAATGGGTTAATCAACTATTTCACAAGATTTGAATTTTAATCACATATGGGTGGCTTTTAAAATGATATTTCTAAGGTAAAAGATTATTAAACCAACCCAAGTTTTATGTTTCAATTCATGCTTACAGTCATGAATTAAAAATAAAACAAACGAAAATGCAAACGATAAGAACTTAATAAGGTGAGATTTAATCCAATAATCGCTCCAAAACTCAGAAATATAAACATTTACAAATGGGAGGTGATGGAAGATACAAAAATATGTGATCTTTTTTGTGGAGACTTTGATTGTGATAAGAATCAAAATTAATAAGTGGCTGCCAACAATGGCGGCGTACTAGGCGAAGCAGTTATCTCTGCATCACCAGAAAATTCATGTTAGGGTGAATCAGATGAAATGAATTTTTAGAAATAGTTAACAACATGTCAAGAATTCTAATCATAACTCAAAAAATAACGTAGTTTAGCATCAGATGTATTTCTGTCAAAAATGCAATCTGGTATCAAATCTAGATTACGAGTGACATGATATCTAGGAAACCGACTCTGATACTGTTGATAGGGCCACTGCTGCTAGCAGGCATCCATAGCCTCGATAGGGATGTCGTTTAACATGCTCTAACACCTCTGTCCTATCAAAGAGTTGTCCATTCATGATAAAGAACATATTTACTTTTGATCAATTCAAAGAGACATACCTGAAAATTTTCTTAAACCCAACATTGCTTCGCTTCTAGCAGGCATGTTCAGTACCCCAATGCAGTTGCCTTGGTATCATGAATTCATTTACCCGCTTCCAACATACCTATTCAGTGTCTCGGTAGGTTTACATACACTTCCCACACCTTGCAGTGCTTTCAAATCTCTATAATTTGTTTATAAATTTGCATAAACTTGATGATATTCGAGAGAGTGGGGTGATACTGAAAATCTCAGATTTTGAAAACAAAACTTGATCCTTCGCAACTTATTTTCTCGCTTGATGACCTTCATCATAATCTGAACACTTAGATTTCAGCTAAGAAACCATCTCGAGGACAGGAAGGTATATTTGAGTTGTTTTCCTTAAAACATGGACAATGTTAAGAGTTTTATTAATGATAATCATGTCTTCTCTTCTCGTAATTTTAATGAGAAACCAAGAACATTGTTTTGAACATAAATTTACTTCTGCTGATCTGAGTTTTAACATTTACAACAACGGTGCTTTGAGGAGTCATTAACTACTGCTGATGAATGAAAATTATGATTTCTCTTCCACAAATGAAATGGTGACTCAGACATAATTATTTGAAAAATAAATTAAAATCAAGCAAAATGAAAGGAACCAAAATTAAAAACAGAAAATAAAATCAAAAATCTGTACAAAAGGGTAGATCTGAAATCATTAGGTGAAATACCTTTTGATATTTTGGCCATTCATTGGGAAAGTGTCTGGATGTCCCTCCAAATTATGCAGATGGAAAGAGATGGGACCCAATTTTTCAGAAATTACAAATGGTCCCAACCACAGATTCTGGAACTTGGTGTGTTCCCCCTTTCCCTCGTGAGATTTGTCCCAGTTGAGAACCAAGTCTCCAGTATCAAAATTCCTATCTGAGGAAGAATTCGAATCAAACCATCTTTTTACAATTTGCTGATGCTGATCCAGTTTCTTCTTTGCTTGTGTTCTCACTTCCTCCAGTTTTAATAAGGCATATTTTATTCAATTTTATAGAGGAGGGCACTCCTCTTCTTGAAATTTCTGCGAAAGTTGCAGGGAGGGAAGTAAAACATGTGGAGGGAGAATTGCTCCTCTTCCGTAGATGAGGAAGAAATGGGAATTACCAACAGAGGCTTTTGGGGTTACCCTATCAGCCCAAAGTGCATTATATAGTGCATTGTGCAAGTTCATGTGATTTTCTGAAACTATCCTTTTAATAATATTGATTAAATTTTTGTTCGTTGATTCTGCCAGGCCATTTCCTTGAGGGTAGTAGCTAGCAGAATACTTTAGTTTAATCCCTTTCTCCAGAGAAAAAACATTCATATCAAGGGATGAAAATTAAGAGGCGTTTTAAAAAACCAAACATTCGGGGACGCCAAATCGAGTGATGATATGGGAGTTAAGGAAAGATACTACCTGATTTGTATTCACCACTTTCAAAGGTGCAGCTTCAGACCATCAAGTAAAATAATTCGTTGTTTTAAGAATATACTTGTGGTGCTGCGAAGAAGAGGGATTAATTGGTCCTATGCTGTAAAGGCCCCATTGCTGAAAAGGGGAATCTACAATGACATGATACAAAGGGAATGTTGCCGTTTTCACCCATCTTGCAGCCTTTTGACATATTATGCATTTACGACACAACACATGGGCATCTTTAAATAAAGTACGCCAATAGTACCCAACTCTTAGCACTTTTTGGGCAGTGGTATCTCCACCGAAATGACCACCGAATTCTCCTGCACGAAGTTCAGACAACACTTTTTCTTCCTCTTCCTTTTCTAAACAATGCATAAGAACACCATCAAAGTTTTTTTGAAATAAAACATCATTTATTAAATGGAAAGATGTAGATCTAGGCCTGAGTGCTCTTCTATTTTTAGGGTCAAGATTGCGGGGAGAAGATCCATGTGTCAAATAAAATTTAATGTTTTCATACCAAGAATTGGCAGTAACTTGTGCACAACTTATTTGTTTTTCGTTATGTTGATTTACAGTTGAGGTGTTGATTTGACTTTCTTGTTCTTCAATTGAATCAACCACTAGTTTACACAGGCCTTGACCTCTAGAAATCTGTGCAAGGGTTATTTCGATGAGTACACAACCTACACCTGCTCCTTCTTTGGATTTGGATCCGTCAAAGTATAATGACCAGATTTGTGCGTCATCAATAATACTTGGCATACTTGGCAAATCCAATGTTTGAGTATAGGTTATAACTTCAGATTGCTGCCCGGGATCAGTAATAGAAGAAATTTTGGTCATGAAATTACCAATGAATGTATTCATTCCCTGCGTTTCAAATGAGTTTGCAGATGTAATGAAAGGCTCATTTGGATCATTTAGATCTGTTACATTATGCTTCAGATAACGTTCTCTGTTTATCTTGATTTTGTTGGGCTGTCCATTTTCAGGCAGCCACAAGTGAGACCAATCTGTGGAAAAGTAACCATGCAACTATTCTGACCAATCCCTGCTTAAGAACAAACCATTAAATTCAGGGATATCAAAAATGATAATTTCAATTATCTGATGAACCTTAGGATTGGACGATAATCTAATCAGAACATTCTTAAGATCACCATTTACCTTAATGTTTGTTCGATCTAGCTGAATGATTTTGAGATCAGAGGGTTTAACTTCTGCATTAATTTTTTGGTACACAGATAGAGGCATCACATTTGACGATGCACCAGAATCGACCATACAATTATGTACATTCCTATTAAAAATTTCAAAGGTTAACAAAAAAGGCGGGACATTTTTCCAAGTGTTGACAACAAAATTCTACTGAGTTTTTGATGCTGTCCCTAAAACAATTTTATCTACATTTGCTACATTTTTTTCTTCTAAGTCCCTTCTGTCTGGAGGTTGAGATGTATTTTTAGTTGGGATGTTATTAGCTGCGTTCGAATCAATTTCTTCTGATTTTTTGTTGTTAGAATCGTTCTTTTTGCTGTTTTCAGTGATGCTCTGAAGCATTTTCTGCAAAATAAGGGGAAATTTCAGCAGTTCAAAAACAAAAATATTAGCCCTCAATTTTTTCAGATCTTCAATTAAATCGTATTCTAAAACTAGGGCTGCTAAGCTTTGTTTAATTTCAGCTTGCTTTGTCTGCTTTGGAAACACATTTTTACCCACTTCAGAAGGGGGTTTGTTTTGCGTTCTGCTTCTTGTGTTGTAGGGGTGAACAATTTCAAAATTTGCTTGGAAGATACTATCATAGAAGTGACCAAAGACAGTGGGAGATGATTCCTCCTCTTCCAGTACTTCTTCCACAACTACGTCTTCATAACTTTCAAGAGTAACATAAGCAGAATTATCATGTGCTTCTAAGATGGTTTGCAAAGCATACTGTAAACTTTCGAAATTGAGACCTTCTGTGGTTGGGTTTGGCCGGTTGGGAGAATTTTTTTTTTTTCTGAAAGGAGGTTTAAAACTTCCTTTGGTTGTGGATGCCTCCTCGGCTGATCTCTTCAAGTCAATGACCTGGTTGGATAGTTTTTGGAGAGCTTTCTGCAAGCTTTCTAAGTCTAAAGTTTCTGGTTTATTTTTAGTTTGAGGAGGCCTAGTAACGATCTCTATTTTCTTTTTAGAGGATGAAGCTGTTTCAACTTCACTATTAAGATTATCTTTCAGGCTCAATATATCTTTCTCAATCTGACTTGCCTCATTAAAGGCTTCAAGCAATGTGTTCTTTTTAGACCTTTTAGCCCATATGGCTATATTATTATGCAAGGCTTTATCATAATATGCAATGATTAAACTTTCAACGGGCATTGAATCTATAGGGATTTTATTCTTTAAAGTAAGAAATCTTTGGTTAAAATCTTTCACTTTTTCCTTAGGATTCATTTTTAAGCTGGAGAGTTCAATAACCAAGACTTCTGGAGATTTATCATCTCCGAATTTTTCCAAGAAACAAGTTTCAAATTTGTCCCAAGAGACAATGGTTTGGGGTTGTTGAGAAAAATACCATGTGGAGGCATTTCCCTCAAAAGTATAAGGGAATAATCTGCATACTACATCCTTGTGTTCAACACTCCAGAGTCTAATGGCCAACATAAATTTTTTGCTGTGAAACTCAATGGATTGCTTTGAATCTGGATCAAATTTGGGCAACCATTTCTCCAGATATTTTGGTAATGGGTGTTGGGGTCTAGGTACAGACACAACATCTTGATCGAGCCAAGGTTTGGAAGAATTGTTTTGGTTTTCCATGGGAGTTGGTGGTGTCAAAGGCTGTGATGGTTCTGATGAAGATCTTCCTTCGTCTAAAGACTCTCCTCCTAAAGAGGATGGATACGAACCAGATGGGGAAGGTGGAATACCAGATCCTCTGGCTCCAAGGATAGGTGTTTCAGTAGGATTGGTAGTATTTTCACCTAACAGGTTTTGGAGAAGACCAGTGCCTTTAAGTTGTTCTCGGATTTTCGAGAAATCAAGGGGTTGATTAAGTGGCCTACCAGGTTGTCTGATATGGGCTAAGGCACTATGCGTTCTTATGAGTGACTGACGAACAATTTCTTGGACATTGGCCCCTTGAGGAACTGGTGTCACTAGTTCAACGAGAATCTCAGATTTATCGTTTGAGGTAGTTGTTGTTTCAAGTGTAACGTTATTGTCTGAGTGACTACACATTGCAACAGGGGAGTGAGTGTGTGGGGGAGGTGTCTTGTGACCTCCACATTCCATCAATTCAATTTGGGCCCTCCTTCTAGCACCATTTGTTGACATGTGTAAGTGACACACCATCAACTAGAAGGTCAAATCCAGACTAGGGTTGTCTAAATAACCCAAGCCATTTGGAGCGAGATGACCTGACGGGTTTAATGGCTTCGTTGGCTGAATAAAATCCTAAATGAGATAAAGAAAGGAAACTAATCTAAAAAAAACTACGATACTATGTACATGAATTTAATTATTTACAAGTGTTAAAGTAGAAACATAAGCATGTGATTATGAATAGGGTATTTACAGTTTGCAAGTTTTGGTGGATGTCTTGCGAAATCAATGTTTTTGAAATTTTCTATGAAGTATATAAAGAAAGAACATACATTTTATAATTTAAAATCTAAGAATTCACACATACTAATAAGACATGATTTGAAACAAGAACAAGATAACAGTCAAAGCCAATCTAAAATGTTCCTATTTCATTAATATACAAAATAATAACAAACATAGAATGCGAGTAAAACTAACCTGAGATTAATCAATTACTGAGTTTATGTCTCTGCGCAATTCAAACTCCCAACTATCTTGCTTGTGAGAAAAACTTGTAACAGGCTTGTGCTAACATTCCCAGAGTAAACTCAAAGGTGTGCTTCGGAGTAAAGATATAAGAAACAAAGTAATAAACATGTAGATCCTGTGATCTTGTAATGATGAATACTTATAGTAAGAGAAATTTAATATAAAGTATTCATGTAATATATCACTCAACATCAAGCATAAATCAATGATATTTGAATGAAATAATGATCACATATATGATATGTGAACAACAAATTACAGACAGAATTTAAAGTGCAAAATAAAATGAAACATTATATGCTAATAAGACTAAAGCTGCATAATATATTAACATTCCATAATGTTATCACTGAAATTTCGTCCGCACAGGGCGACAAGAACTCAACATCATCAACACAGAAAAACAATCATCCATGGCACAAGGATTAACTCCACAGCACATCAAAAGGGCCAAAACTATACAAAGTTGGCTAAAAAGATTA
>SNQJ01S0051111.1:69289-82126 GCA_010110895.2 Picea sitchensis
ATTGGAGAAGGAAGGGACCCAAGTCCCCTTTCCCCTTTGTGTACCTCTGGATTTCACTAATCAGATCAGCCTATCTATTGGTGAACTTGTTCCATTGTCATTTATTTTAGTTTTTGTTTTTATGTTCATATTGGTATTTAGTTTTTGCTTAATTCTTGTTAATTCCTTTACTGTTTTCTTTCTAACCTTTTGCATTGCAGCTGTCATGACTAGAAAATCCCAACTAGGCATGTAAGTGCTCGCTTTTTGCTCACACATTGACGAAAAGAGCACGAACACATAATATAAAAGGAAAAACGTAATGGAACAGTGTCATGCTGGACTAAAGCCAAGGTGTGAACAACTTGTCCATATAGTCTTAAAGGTTACTTGTCCATAATGCATCCAAAAAGGTCCCCTTACTACTGAGAATGAACTATATTTAAACTACTTCAAGTTTCAAATGCTCATATCTCACAGGATAGAGTTGAATCCATAATAATTGGGTAATATTACAAAAATAGTGAAAATAGTAACCACTCATGAAAGAGTTGGTTTGTTCAAAATTAAACCACAGTTTGATAAAACCTAAAGAAGGAGAAACTACTGAACATTTGAGCGTATAATTGAAATATTTTTTCTCCAAGCAATTAGCAGCGCAATCCTCCATTTCTTGAGAATAGCAAAACCGATTTGATATATTAGAAAAAGACAATTATTAATTATTCAAAAGAGACTTAGCTACAAAATCATAGATTTTGTAGCTAGTCTTATTTTTATCAAATGAAATCAAAATTCAAATATTCCTATTTCGACTTTGACAACAAAATCGAATGAAATCAAAACAAAATGTTTTACCATTAAAATTAGCCAAAGAGGGATCATACAGTTCAGAGTTTATAATTTCTTTGAAACTGGTCCTATTCTTAATGATTATGTTTCCAACCCTCTTGATTCATTTATTATCCCTCTCTGTATGTGCCTTGAGATCAATGTTCTCTTGTTTCAATAGATCGTTCTGAGAAGTCAAGGTTCTAATTCAGGCCTGTAAGAGAGGAACATCTGTATAGTAACGCTCTATCCAAACGAGGTAGCTATCATAGTGTACCGGGGACATGGCAGATTGACACGGGACACAGTCGACCAGGGGTGCTTCAATATTACCTACGGTTTGTTCCAGATCATGCCCTATACCCAAAAATCCTTCTTTACCCTTAAGACACGTGGGTAAATTGGTCACGAAATCATATGGTTCAAAATGGGTGATAACCTCCCTCCTGGAACACTGATTTTCTGGGTCTTCCCATATCAAGAAATCATCTATCTCATGACATGATCCTCAATCATCGATCTCGATCGGTTCGATTGAGGTCAGATGATTACCCTTTCGGTTTCTTATTTTTCTAGAGATTAGACGACCAACATTATTATTCTTGAAACTCAAATCCATCACTGTTTTTTCCTTCCTTTACAGTGTTTCTTGACATAAGATTTAACATTAACATTTAAACTAGCATCATTCATAGGCACATGGGGATATTTTTCCATTAATTCAACAGTTACTTGTTCCAGATATCTTGCAGGTGAAAACCTACACGGGAATCCTTTATCGAGAGGGACTTTATCAATAAATTCTGGTCCATCAATTGAATTAACGAACTGTCTTTCAACCACTGAACTGTCTGAGTTAGGGTTTTCAATTAAAAGAGGAGTGGTTGTAGCATCGACATGTGTGAATCCATTTCTTATCAGAAAGGTTTCCCAATTGTCACTTATCTTCGACAGGTAATGAACCAACAAGAGTTTATTGAGTCCATGGTGAAACAAGCTCGAATTGATACCATGTCGCTTGTAACGCTTGGACATCTTGTAAAGAATCATCAATAGGTAAAATGGCATATCTAATTCGAACCCTATGAAATTCATAAGAAAACGAATATGGTATAGAAAAACTATCCTGTATTGACCTTCACATGTAATAAATTTCTTCAGAATTAAAAGTAGACTATGCCATCTGGGTTTTAACAGAGCGATAGGAATACCTTTTATAAAACAAGTGGTTTTACAAGATATCATAAATAAACTCCATGGGACCTCTTCTATTTTGGCATTTTTAAACCACATCTCACCCTTTGATGGGAGCCCTGTTTCTTTTCTCACAAAATCCTCTGTCAATTCCAACTGTATGTCTCCAATCTTGGCTCTGAAATCGTTAAAGGTTTGTGCAAAAGATTTTGCAATGTGGAGATTATAGCCCTCGAACTTCTTGAGGAATACATCCCACCCATGATCCTTTAGGTCATCAATAGCATCATCATGGGATAGTAAGTCTTGGAATCCGTTCGGCTCTATACGAACGACGAGTTCCATGACCAATGTAATAAGGATGAAACAAAAATCACTCGGAATATTTTTAGGTTCCCAACGTGCGAGCAACATAAACAAGTCTGAGTGGAGAGTAAAATCATGAAAATAACAGAGCTTGGGGGCTATCATAACTCGGATAGGATAATTAGGGAGAACGTAAACCAAAGGTTTCATATAAATCCATACCATCTCTTGCGATGAGTGCCAAAACCTACATAGTACAAAAACCTCTGCACATAATGAATATCTTCATAAATGTTTTGGGCTAGCAAGGTAAGGTGAAAATGCAAGTACAACATGCCTGTACTCATTGGCATGAATGGTGATATGACCATAAAAGTCATGAAAAGAATATAATTAGTTAACCAAGGTCCTTTATGCATCAAAACATTTCGAAAATGGACTATTGAACCATTGAATTCATAACAACCATAATAAAACAAGAAAAAATTGATAATGGGTTAATCAACCATTTCAAAAGATTTGAATTTTAATCACATATGGGTGGATTTTAAAATGATATTTTTAAGGTAAAATATTATTAAACCAACCCAAGTTTTATGTTTAAATTCATGCTTACAGTCATGAATTAAAAAAAAAAAAAAAAAAAATGCAAATGATAAGAACTTAATAAGGTGAGCTTTAATCTAATAATCGCTTCAAAACTCAGAAATATAAACATTTACAAATGGGAGGTGATGGTAGCTATAGAAAGATGTGATATTTTTTGTGGAGACTTTGATTGTGATAAGAATGAAAATTAATTAGTGGCTGCCAATAGGTCCCACTGTGGGTATCCCCTTCGGGAGGTATGCCATGATGAGTGTGTACTCGAAATACCTCGGGACACTGTCACAACTAGCCACGTCATCCAAGGGCGAGATATAGTCAGGCAAGACCGACGAGATCTGCTTTGCAATCACTAGATCATCACAGTGCTTGATTCTTTTCTCAGTCGCTACTTGACTAGATCGACGTGCAGTTGAGGGGGATGATTTCACTCCTCCCATCGATGAAGCCTGTATACCTCTGTACATAACTTTCTCATCCATAAGGTTGATCAAGATCTCTTTTACAGATTTCTCTACTGTGTTAAGGTCACCCGACATGCACACTCGTAATCAAATAACTCGTGTAGGTGAGAAGACACTCAAGGTAATCGAATGGACAACGAGGTATAGACAGTACAATGCAGTATGCGATCAATTCTTTGTGGGCTCAAATATATTTGTTTGCAAAAGTGGCCTCGGTGAGGCATTTCAAGGATTAAATAAATGGGCAGGAATGCCTCAATCAATACGGTTCCACCCCTTGTGGCACGATCCCAACGATCCAATGACGATCTTTCCAGAAATAACTACATTTATAGCTGTTCGAGAGCGTCATTCTAACGGTCGAGAATCCTCCAAGGGTCATATAGATTCTTTGTAGCGAAGTGCCATTCTGCATAGTTTTTCTATTTCGGTGAGGCTCGATTTCTGCAGGCCTGCCTTCTGCGAAGTCTTCTCTGGAACTTCCTGAAGTTTTTCTAACTTTTCCTTCTTCTTACTGAGCTTTCTTGCCTTCTTTCCTGTGATCTGAGTCTCTGGGTTCCTCTTTCCATTCTTATTCTTATCTTTTCTTAGCATAGTAACTTTGCACTGCTGAGGGTCTTTCAAAGGGTTCGAGGGTAATACTTCTTTATTTTCTATTTCTGGGGTAGGCTCTCTTTTCTTCTACATGGATAGGTTCTTTAAGCATTCCTGCATTCTTTCAACTTCGACAACTAAGTCCCTAGCCCTTAGTTTCTTCAACTTGTCCTCTTTTTCTTGTACTAGTCACTCTATTTTCTTGGCTATGAAGTCCCTTAATTCTTGTTTTTTTTGTTCTATAGCTTCTTCCTCTTCTTTCCTTTGGATATGATCTTTCTCAATCCAAGTCTTTCCTAAAAAAAGTGCAAATGGGGCGTTGTTCTCCACAAACATAATGACTTCAAATTCTTCTTTGGTCGATGTTCCATGGAAAATCATAGGTACATGAGTAAGTCTTCCACATAGGGTTATCGTCTTTCCTTTAAACAGTCCTATCCCTCCTAATGAAGGAATCATAGCAGGATTTCCCAAAATTTCCCAAGTTCTTTCTGGAATGATATTCACCTGTGTTTCCTCATCCAGAACATAGTCTATGTTGAAGTTTCCTATTCTTGTTTCTATGCACTCCTTCTCTTTTAAGATCTTTGGTAAACTGATGTCTCTATGGTCCTTCAATGTTTCTCTCATCTGTAATAATATAGTCTCTGATTCTTTTTGATTCTCTAACATATCCTTAGTTTCTTAACCTTCCTCATGGTTTTCATGTCTCAGGTTCATCTTTTCAACTTTAGAAATCATTCTAGGGCAATCCAAAACCTCATGATCAATAGCTTTACAACACAGAAAAATAGGACCTATACTAGGACATTCCATAGCAACATGTCCCGATCTTCTACAGTTATAACACAATGTCAATCCTCTTTTTCTCTTAAATGATCCCCAACCTTTCCTGTACTGCACACTAGGATCACAGTGATGGAACTTTAATCAACAAAAATTATTTCTAGGGTCTTGCATCCATTTATTAGTCCAAAAATTCTTTCTATGCATATGAATAACATATCTTTCACTATTTCTATCAAATCTATTCAGATCAAATATTCCTTCTTCTAGTTGTGCCCTAGCTTTCAGACTAGGACACAATCTATCAAACATACCTAGATTCATACTATCGAAGCAAAAATTTCCACTTATCTTATCTTTATCAGAGCACAAAGCTTCAATATCTTACCTCTTTCTTCAGATCGAGCTTCCTTCTCTTAGCACAGAGATTCACAAGTCAAGTAGAATACTGTGCACTATAACAATAGATCTACGCATAGATCTTTTACTTTTATTCAGTTCCCAAAAATCATAGTTTTATGTCCCGACAACGGAACCATTTGTTGGCACAGGGGTAGACCCAGGGTTCAACGCTTCAACAACACACCAACAAAACCCTAACTACCTGTTGGAACAGGGGAATACCCAGGGTTCAACTCTAATAGTGCACCAACAAGCCCCAACTACTAGCCCTTTTGACAACACCTGTAAAGAAAATGTAGTCTCACTCGAAGTAGCAATAGGGGGTTGCAGGACACAAGTGTCTACAACTAGAGGAAATGAAAAGTGGGTCCAAAACAACAACAACACAACATCTAGATATCATTTACCAACTTAAACCTACTTTGCACAGTTATATCTCAGATCTAACCCAATGATGTAATAACAAAATAATTAGAAGGAAAAAGCACACCACATCAATCACACTGAACAACAAGATATGCATGGTTCACCCTCTCCCTAGGGCTATGTCCATAGAACTGTGTTTCTTGATATTATAGGAAAACATACAGTTCTATCTGTTCTCTTAGATTTCATATCTCTCTCCTACTCTCTCTCCTTCTCTCCCCTCTTTATGCACCCAGCTGGAGGGTTGATCTTCACACCCAGCTGAAGATCTTACAACACAAACTCTCTCCCGACATAATAATTCTCTCTCTCCACAACAATAATTACTCATTACATTCTCTAACCCAACCCATGTCCTCCTGACCCTTATTTATACATTACAATGGCTCTCATACAACCTTAGGCCAAAACCTAGGTGTCAAAACCCTAAAATGCCAAAACCTAGGTGTCTAAAATACTAGGTCAACTTGACCCACGTTTTATGGGCTTCACCAACCTATCCTTTCTTCTTTCCCATGAGGTTCTCCAAAGCATCTATTGGTGGATTTTTACACTTGCTGAGTTTTCCATAATCTATCTTCCTTTCTGATCTGTTCTCCTCGGTATTCTCATCCAACGACTCATCTTCCCTTACTTCGCTCCTTTTCTTCTTCTCTAACCACTTTGACCTGATCTCAGTCAGTGTATCTTCCACACATTTCACACTTCATCTTTTCTTTTGTAATACTCAATTTCTTCCATAACCAAGGGCCAACAAGCCCCCAACACTGACATGTGACTCGTCCTGAGGCACTTTAGGTTTGAACCTTCTGTTTCACTTCGAGTTTAGACTGCGCGGGGAAACCTGTTCTTTTCTGCTCTGTCTCTTTTCTTCCCTGTGCAGACTATCTTTTCTGTGTCTGGTACCTAGTTTCAACTGCACCTGGTACCTAGACCCATCTCCTTATTCTTTTACTGAGAGATGCGAGGCAACTGGTTTCCATACAATAATTTCAACCAGGTCCCATTCACTAAACCTTCCTTCCACTCTCCATTCAGTGTCTTCAATTGCACAACTCCTCCTTCTGTAACATAGGTGACCTCAAATGGCCCAAGCCAATGTGTTCTGAACTTCCTTGGATGCTTCATGAACTTGCTGTCATATACCAATACCAGATATCCTTTCTTAAAGGATTTCTTCTTGATGTGTCTGTCATGGTAACCCTTCTCTTGTTCCTTCTGTACCTGCTCATGAAATCCTGCAATAAATCTGTCTTCCTATAGATCTATCAACTGTGCAATCCTCTCTTGCACAATGCCAGTGTCATCCATATCAGTGAAGGTTGCAATTCTCAGGCTAGGAACTAAATATTCCATAGGTACTACTGCTTCTAGACCAAAAACCAACTTAAATGGAGTCTGCATTGTCAGCTTCTTACAAGTGGTTCTATAGGCCCATAAGACGGCTGGTACTCTTAAATCCCAGTCATCTCTGTTCAAACTGAAAATCTTCGTCAGCGCAATCTCCAAGATATTGTTAAAAGCTTCAACTGTACCATTCGCCTGTGGGTGGAATGGGGTGCTCTTCTGGTGATGAAATTCAAATTTCTAAGTCAAGGATTCAATAGTCTTATTAATAAAATGTGTACCTTGATCACTCATGAGGATCTTCGGGCATCCAAACCTGTTTATGATATCATCAAATATAAAACACGCAATTGTAGTTGCACTTTAGTCCTTAACTTCTCTTGCTTCTGCCCATCTGGTCAAATACTCTGTCGAAGTGATGATGTAACTTGCTTCTGTGTGCTTTCCTGGTGGATTGATAGGTCCCACGAAATCAATGGCCCATTTCTCAAATGCCTATAAGGTTAGCTGGGGTGCTAAAGGAATCTCATCTCTTCTGGAGGGTTTCCCAAATCTTTGGCATACATCACAGGCTCTATAGTATTTCTTAACATCTTTGTGTAAAGTGGGCCACTAGAGGCCAGCTCTCAGAACCTTTTGCGTTGTTTCTTTTCTTGCATAGTGCCCTCCTGTTATGCCTTCATGTGATTCTGCCACAATTAGTGGTCTTTATACCTCCATAACACATCTCCTCAAGATCTCATCAGGTCTCATCTTGTATAGTTGTCCAACTATAAGTGAAAAATATGCAGCGCGAACTACCAGTGGTTTTTTTTGAATGATTGTATATTCACGAGGTTGCATTCCTGTTGATAGGAACTGGACTATCTCGATGAAGTGATCATCAACCCTTCTGATGGCTAGAAATTATGCATCTGGTAGTGTATCCTCCATACTAGTAGGTTCCTCTCCATGATCCAACCTAGACAAGTGGTTAGGTCCCTTGTTCATTCTCCCTGGCTTGACCACTATTTCAAAATCATATTCCTGGAATAGCAGTAGCCATCGGCATATTCTTCCCCCCAATGCTCAGAGTGATAAGTGAACATCTTAAAGTGTCCGCCCAATAAGTAGTGTCAAAAATTCTGTAATGCATACACCATGGCTAATCATTCTCTCTTAGTGGTAGTGTAATTCATCTCAGTTGTTGAGAGCTTCTTGCTAGAAAAGGCTAACATATGGTCAATATCTCCTGCTCCTATTTGTGCTAACACTACTCCTAATGGAATAGATGATATACCGACATGCACATGAAATTCCTTACTCCAATCTAGAAAAACCAGAATAGGTGCAATAACCATTTTCCATTTCAGTGTGTCGAAGCTCTGCTGGTGTTGGCCCTTGGTTATGAAAGTAAGCGAAGATCAAGGAAGACAAGGAAAAATGAAAAATTTGCGAAAGACACAGTGACTATTACTGGGTCAAAGTGAGCAAAAGAGAAAAAAAGACGGAGCAAAGTAAGAGAAATCAAGCCGTTGGATGAGGAAATCGAGGATGATAGATCAACAAGAAATAAGGATCATGGATAGCTCAACAAGAGGAAAAATACACTGTTGGATGCTTTGGAGCACCGCACAAGAAGGAAGGAAATATAGGCTGGATAAGCCTTGAAAACATGGGTCAAGCTGACCTAGGGTTTTCGACACCTAGGGTTTTGGTATCTAGGGTTTTGACACCTAGGTTTCAGCCTAAGGATGTTGGTGAGTGACTGTAATGCATAAATAGAGGTCTAGAGGACCTGGGTAGGGTTGTTGTTAATGTTATGATTGTTGTTGTTGTCATTGCGTGATTGAGTAAGTAATATTGAGTAAGAGAGAAGTGCTGAGTACGGGAGCCTTTTGTATTGTAAGATATTCAACTGGGTGAGAAGATCAACCCTGTAGTTGGGTGCGCAGGGAGGGGAGAGATAGTGAGGAGAAGAGAGAAGATCTTCTAGCTAAGAGTGCAGACAAAAATGTATGCTTCATATTAATATATTATAAAGAACATTTCTGTGGACATAGCCCTAGAGAGAGGGTGAACCATGTATACCTTGTGTCATGTGTGATTGATGCTCTGTTCTTTTTCATTTGATATACTGCTATTGCATTACTGTGTTAGATATGATAGATAGTTGTGTGAACTAGATCTAAGTTGGAACGTGATATATGCATGCTCTACTGTTCTAGTATTAGATGTTGGAAGGTTTACAGTTGGGAGTAAGCTTGTCATTGATGGCAAGAACAACGATGGCAAAGATCAGCATGATCAACAGTGCAGTGATAATGGAAGAGTAAAACTCCATTTTAGAATTTCGGATACCGGGAGTTGAAATGTCGAAACACTTCACCACCGAAGTGGCGAAATAGCGAAGTGACGGAATCGCAAGGTGGATGAAATCGTGAAGGTGGACGAAATCACGAAGCAGTGAAATCTCAAAGTGGCGAAATCGTGAGAAGATCTGGGCCGTAGGATCTGGGGTATCTACGAAGGCTCAATAGCCATTAGATATGGTGAAGCTGCAAAGCGGATAAGTCCAAGAGTCATCCAACTCCCCAAAACTGTGAAGGAATCCTGGTCCTCCATTGGGGACAGTCGTGGACCGTTGATCAAGAGGACGAGTGGTGGAAGATCATCATGTCGTTGACTGGAAAGTCAAAGGAACGGGGTTCCTTGACTTCTCGAATTTGCGATATGCGAAATCGCGAAATAATCTCAACCATTAGATCGAGGCCAAATATGGATCGTTGATCAGGCACAATGAAGGCTCATGGAGTTGTGAAGTCCCGATAAAATCTTGAACGTTGATCCAAGAGGGACACTTGGCAGAAGATCAAAGCATGTCAAATCTCCATCTCAGAGTTTCACATATCACAACTTGGAGTGACGAGAACCTCCATCACAGGAATCACGAGATGCAAAATCATGATAAGATCTGGACCGTCATATCACCAAGGGTTCTGGACCGTTGATCTAATCTCCATCTCGGAGCTTCGCCTATCGCGACTTGGAGTGACAAGAACCTCCATCTAAGGAACCACGAGATGCGAATTCACGATAAGATATGGACCGTTAATTCACCAAGAATGTGGACCGTCGATCTGAGCTCCATCTCGAAGTTTCGCTTATCGAGACTTGAAGTGACGAGAACCTCCATCTAAGGAACAACGAGATGCGAGATCGTGATAAGATATGGACCGTCGGATCTATGGATATTTCAACCGTCGATCATACTCGATGAAGTTTCTAAACTTGCGAAATATGAAGCGCCTTTTTGGCACAACTTGTGGTCATCGCCGGTGGTCACGAGAAGGGAAGGAGTCAGTTCATATAAGCTCCATTTCAGGGTTTCGGGGATCGTGACTTGGAGAGTCAAGATGCCTCATATCCACATTCACAAAATGCGAAATTGTGAAATAACTTTATGCATAAGCACGTGGTCTCAGCTGGTGGTCACACCATCGAAGAGATGAAGAGAAGAGTACGTGCAGATAAGATTTCTTTCGGCGTTTCGGGGATCGCGACTTGGAAAGTCGAGAAACTTCTCAACGGAATTAACGAAAAGGAGAAATGGTAAATCGTGAAAAGCACGTTATGAACAAGCGCTTGGTCATAGCCATGGTCATATAAAGGAAGGATCCAATGCAAAAAAGCTCCGTTTCAGAGTTTCGAAACTCATGACATGGAGACTCAAGATGTCTCATCGCAAAATCTCCGAAGGAGAGAAAATGCCAAACGGGTAAATAACGCAAGAAATCATAAAAGTTAATCCAACGATGGAGGTGAACATGAGCATGACTGGAGGGATAATGTTGATCCTCACAGTGTAACTGCTAGAAACCATTGATGGTTTCTACTAGAGGATGCGAAGAGATTTCTGTGTGATTTCTAGAGGAGCTGAAGACTTACATGGAATCTACCAGTGGAATGAAGACGATTCATGGAGGAAATTGACAGCTGGATGAGGGTTGGAGCTCATAAATGAAACAGAAAGGATGAGCTCGAATGTAACAGAGAAGATGAAGAGTCTCAAATCCCAGAGAGAAAAAGGAATCTCGGCATAACACCTAGTGATGAAAGACACAGGGGTTGAACTACTAGAGAAGTTGAAGAGTCACGATGATGATCACTCAGAGCACTTGAGATGTGGAGGAGATTGGTGTGGTATGAACTTGCAGAGGAATGGCGAATATTTCATGCACAAGATGCACATAAGCCATATATAAATGGTACAGAGAAGAGATACGATTGTTGTTGGAGTTTCTGTGGTTGCTGTTGTTGAAGGTGATTCATGCGTGAAGGAGGAGGGAAGTGAAACAGCTGAATTGAGCAGAAGATGAACTGTCCAGTGAATGGACATGGTGCACAGAGCATAAAAGGCAGAAGAATAGACAACGCAAGTCAGGTGTGCAGGAAGGCAGTGAGGCAGACAGAGCAACAAAATGCAGTAGAATAGTGATGAGACTGGTAAGATGTTATTGAACACTATATCACTGTAATAGGTTTCAGTATTTTCATATTCATAATCCAGGGTGGTAGGGAGGTGCTAGGGAGGACTTTTGTCCTCAGAGGTTCAAGTGGGTGCTTGAACACAGGGAGTTGTAGCTTCCTTCTAGTCGGTGCTAGAGAAACCAGGGAGTTGGTGCTTCCTTCTAGTGGGTGCTAGAGAAAAACAGAGAGTTGGTGCTCTCAGCATGTTGCAGCTTGCAAAATAGAGGTTGTAGCCTCACAATGAGTTGGTTCTCATATGTATGATAATGTAAAGAATGTAAATAATACTTATCATATAAAGAAGAAGAGGTTTTTACCATGTATGGGTTTCCCTGGGAAATATCTGTCTCTGTGTTTCTTATATATGTGGTTGATGTTGAATGTGCCATTGTTTATTTCCATGCATTATTGTGATCATCATTGAGTGCCTTACAAATATTTTAAAAGAAGCATAATTTTTTAAGCTCGGTGACAACTGATTCACCCCCCCTCTTAGTTTTCCAACAATTGGTATTAGAGCAGGCCCCTTTTATCTAAGGGTACATCCTAGAGCTTAAACATGTCAATCCATGAAGGAAATTCAACCAATAAGGCCCCTTTGTTCAATGGAACAAACTTTGCCTTCTAGAAAGTTAGAATGAGAACCTACATAATGTCGTTAGGTGAAGATGTCTGGGATGTGGTAGATACTGGTTATGTAAATCCAGTTGTGCTAGCTAATAAGGATGACAAACTAGAATTTAGATTCAACGCTAAGGCTATGAATTCTATCTTGAGTGGGCTTGCAGAAGCAGAATTCGTAAAATTTATGCACCTAGGAATTGCCAAAGAAATGTGGGACAAACTCATTAGTAGTTCTGAGGGTAATGAGAAGGTAAAGGATGCAAAGCTTCAAACCTATAGAATACAGTTTGAACAATTGAAGATGAATGAAGATGAAACTATTGGAAAATACTTTCTGAGAGTAGAAGAAATGGTAAATGAAATGAAGGCACTTGGTGAAAAAATTGGTGAACCTTCTTTAGTTCAGAAAATCTTGAGATCTCTTCTATATAGGTTCAACCCGAAGGTCTCTGCTATAGAAGAACTTAATGATCTAAAAACCTTGGAGTTTGATCAGCTTCTAGGAACATTGACTGCATATGAAATGAGAATAGTTAAAGATAAACCCACTTCAAGAGAAGCATCATTTAAAGCAGACAAGAATGAGGATTCTGAGCCCGATGAAATTGAAGAAAAATTTGTGAAGAGACTGAAGAAGGGATCAGAAAAATACAAAGGTAAACTGCTTTTCAAATGTTTCAACTGTGGTAGGATAGGTCATTTTGAAAATAAATGTCCCCACAAAGGAAAGGATCAGACATGTGATGATGAGGAGAAGTACAAACACAAT
>SNQJ01S0051111.1:85765-97425 GCA_010110895.2 Picea sitchensis
ATCACAACATCTCGCCCAGATATAATGCATGCTATAGGAATGGTAGGAAGATATCAGGATGCACCTAAACAGAGTCATTTGCAAGCTGTCAAAAGGATATTTAGGTATTTGAAAGAAACAATGACTTATGGTCTGTGGTATCCCAGAAATCAAAATCTTCAGCTGACTGCTTATTTAGATGCAGATTGGGCAAACTGTGTCGATGAGAGAAAAAGCACCAGTGGAGGAGCATTATTCTTGGGTGACTCCCTAGTAGCCTGGCTTAGTAAAAAGAAAGGATCCATTTCTTTATCAACCATAGAGGCAGAGTACATTGCTACTGCTACCTGTTGCACTCAGGTATTATGGATGATTCAGACACTTACATACTTGGAGGTAAAATATACTGCACCAATCCCAATTCATTGTGATAACACTAGTGCCATCAGTGTGTCTAAAAATCCTGTATTCCACTCCAAGACCAAGCATATTCCCATAAAATATCATTTTCTGAGAGAGTAGGTCTCCAATTAGATTGTTCAGGTCAATTACATTCCAACCATAGAAAAAATTGCAGACATTTTTACTAAACCTCTACCCAAGACACCATTTGAATATCTCAGACAGAAGCTGGGTGTTATCTTGTCTCAAATGTAAGAGAGTCCATCCTGTTAGTGGGAGTCTTGTATTGGTTGCATATATGATACCTCCTAAAATTAATGCAACAACTCAGGGGGAGCATGTTTTCTTTGACATTGATATCAAAGGGGGAGAAAATGAGTTGACCAGATCAGATGCTACAGTTGGAGGTCCAAACAGATTAGCAAAACCATTCAGGGTTGCCATCAATGCCAAAGGGGGGGATTGTTGGAAGGTTTACAGTTGGGTGTAAGCTTGTCATTGATGGAAAGAACAACGATGGCAAAGATCAGCATGATCAACAACGCAGTGATAATGGAAGAGTAAAACTCCATTTTAGAATTTCGGATACCAGGATTTGAAGTGTCGAAACACTTCACCACTGAAGTGGAAAAATCGTGAAGTGACGAAATCGCAAGGTGGACGAAATCACGAAGCAACGAAATCACGAAGGTGGATGAAATCACGAAGTAGCGAATTCACAAAGGGGCGAAATCACGAGAAGATCTGGGCCGTAGGATCTGGGGTATCTACGAAGGCTCAATAGCCATTAGATATGGTGAAGTTGCAAAGTGAATAAGTCCAAGAGTCAGCCAACTCCCCAAAACTGTGAAGGAATCTTGGCCGTCCATCGGGGACAGTCGTGGACCATTGATCAAGAGGACACGTGGTGGAAGATCGTCATGTCGCTGATTGGAAAGTCAAAGGAACGGGGTTCCCTGACTTCTCGAATTTGCGATATGCGAAATCGTGAAATAATATCAACCATTAGATCAAGGCCAAATATGGACTGTTGATCAGGCACAACAAAGGCTCATGGAGTTGCGAAGTCCCGATAAAATCTTGACCGTTGATCCAAGAGGGACACGTGGCAGAAGATCAGAGCATGTCAAAGCTCCATCTCAGATTTTTGCATATCACGACTTGGAGTGATGAGAACCTCCATCACAGGAATCGCGAGATGCGAACCCACGATAAGATCTGGACCGTCAGATCACCAAGGGTTCTGGACCGTTGATTTAAGCTCCATATCGGAGCTTCACCTATCGCGACTTGGAGTGACAAGAACCTCCATCTAAGGAACTGTGAGATGCGAATTCACGATAATATCTGGATTGTCAATTCGCGAAGAACGTGTACCGTCGAACTGAGCTCCATCTTGGAGTTTCGCCTATTGCGACTTGAAGTGACGAGAACCTCCATCTAAGGAACAACAAGATGCAAGATCGTGATAAGATCTGGACCATCGGATCTATGGATATTTCAACCGTCGATCAGACTCGATGAAGTTTATAAACTCACGAAATATGAAGCGCCTTTTTGGCACAGCCTGTTGTCATCGCTGGTGGTCTCGAGAAGGGAAGAAGTGAGTTCAAATAAGCTCCATTTCAAGGTTTTGGGGATCGCGACTTGGAGAGTCAAGATGCCTCATCTCTAGATTCACGAAATGCGAAATTGTGAAATCTCTTTATGCATAAGCGCGTGGTCTCAGCCGGTGGTCACACCATCGAAGAGATGAAGAGAAGAAGAGAAGAGTACATGCAGATAAGCTTCCTTTCGGTGTTTCAGGGATCGCGACTTGGAAAGTCAAGAAACTTCTTAACGGAATTAATGAAAAGGAAAAATGCGAAATCGTGAAAAGTATGTTATGAACAAGCACTTGGTCATAGCCATGGTCATATAAGGGAAGGAGCTAGCGCAGAAAAGCTTCGTTTTGGAGTTTCGGAACTCGTGACATGGAGACTCAAGATGTCTCATCGCAGAATCTTTGAATTGCGAAAGTGCTAAACGGGTAAATAACGCAAGAACTCATCAGAGTTAATCCAACGATGGAGGTGAACATGAGCACGATCGGAGGGCTAATGTTGATACTCACAGTGTAACTACTATAAACCATTGATGGTTTCTACCAGAGGATGAGAAGAGACTTATGTGTGATTTCCAGAGGAGATGAAGAGTTACATGGAATATGCCAGTGGAATGAAGATGATTCATGGAGGAAATTGACAGCTGGATGAGGGTTGGAGCTTTTAACTGAAATATAAAGGATGAGCTCGACTGTAACAGAGAAGATGAAGAGTCTCAACTTCCAGAGAGAAAAAGGAATCTCGGCATAACACCTAGTGATGAAAGACACAGGGGTTGAACTGCCAGAGAAGCTGAAGAGTCGCGATGATGATCACTCAGAGCACTTGAGATGTGGAGGAGATTGGCATGGTATGAGCATGTAGAGGAATGGCGAATATTGCATGCACAAGATGAACATAAGCCATATATACACAGTACAGAGAAGAGATGCGGTCGCTGTTGGAGTTGCTGTGGTTGTTGTTGTTGAAGGTGATTCATGCGTGAAGGAGGAGGGAAGTGCAGCAGCTGAATTGAATAGAAGATGAACTATCCAGTGAATGGACATGGCACACAAAGCATAAAAGGAGGAAGAACAAACAGTGAAAGTCAAGTGTGCAGGAAGGCAATGAGGCAGACAGAGCAACGAAATGTAGTAGAATAGTGATGAGACTAGTAAGCTATTATTGAACACTATATCACTGTAATAGGTTTCAGTATTTTCATATTCATAATCCAGGGTGGTAGGGAGGTTCTAGGGAGGACTGTTGTCCTCAGAGGTTCAAGTGGGTGCTTGAACATAGGGAGTTGTAGCTTCCTTCTAGTCGATGCTAGAGAAACCAGGGAGTTGGTGCTAGAGAAACCAGGGAGTTGGTGCTTCCTTCTAGTTGGTGCTAGAGAAACTAGGGAGTTGGTGCTTCCTACTAGTGGGTGCTAGAGAAAAACAAAGAGTTGGTGCTCTCAGTAAGTTTCACCTTGCAAAACAGAAGTTGTAGCCTCACAATGAGTTGGTTCTCATATGTATGATAATGTAAAGAATGTAAATAATACTTATGATATAAAGAAGAAGAGGTTTTACCCTGTATGGGTTTCCTTGGGAAATATCTGTCTCTGTGTTTCTCATATATGTGACTGATGCTGAATGTGCCATTGTTTGTTTCCCTGGATTATTGTGATCATCATTGAGTGCTTTATAAATATTTTAAAAGAAGCATAATTGTTTAAGCTCGGTGACAACTGATTCACCCCCCCTCTTAGTTGTCCAATATTAGATCCACTTGATATTCCCCTTGGTTGTAGACATCTCTATCCTGCAACCCCCCCATAGCTTCTTCGAGTGAGACTGCATCTGCTTCACAGGTGTTGTCGAATGGGACAATAGTTAGGGCTTATTGGTGCACTCTTAGAGCTAAACCCTGGGTCTGCCCTTGTGCCAACAAATGGTTCTATTGTCGGGACTGAAATATTCTTGAGAAAATGTCAAGGTGGTTTCTGTCAAAGACAGAAATTAAAAAGTGGATAGAGGATCAAGAAAGGGACTTCGTTGAAGCCCAAAACATGAACCCTAATATTAGTACAAAGGATTGGTTAGGAATAAATATCTTTACTGATATACATGAGATTTTCTTTGGAGGAATCCATCAGGAGCTATATGAGTGGTTAGCTAGGTTAGCAGATACCCAGTTTGAGATCAGATCTAGACCTCCTATGGTTTGGACGTCAATGCTGATCAAGAAGGTCAAGAGAGTTGATAATGCCATGTCAAGCGCAATAGATAATTGGTTTGATAACACCATTGGGGGGTACATCACCGAGTTTGCTATTGATAAAGTAGAGTCATATTCTTCAAGGGACCCAGAGGAAAATTTTTACATTTTCTGAAGCGGAGGATCAAGATGCTATTGCCTGAGAAGAACATCTTGAATATACAATAGATTGGTCGGATATGGAAAATATAATGTTTAAGAATTCGAACAGTGACATCGACACAAAGGATAGACATATGCGTAGTGGGAGAGCGTTCAGAGAAGTTCATATTGTGAACCTATTTAAGAAGAAATACTGGGACGAGGGTTTCTATAGTGGATAAGAGGAAGATCTGACAGATGAAGAGCATTCAGAACCTGCTGGGACAGAGGAAGGGAAAGCTGAAGAACCTCGCCGAGAAGAACCAGAAACTTTAGGAACTGTGCAGACTACTGAAGTAAGTACTATTATCCCTCCCATTGACTCAGTGGCACTAAGAAATCAGAGTAATCCAAGCGACCAAAGTGTTCATATCACTGTCACTAGTAGTCCACCACATACTCAGTCAGGAACCCTAGGAAGATCTATGGCTGATGAGATGAAGCTCCCTATTTTTAGGGGAAATGGATCTGAAGATCTTGATCATCACTGGTTCCTATGTGAAGCCATATGGAATATTAAGAATGTCACCGACGAATCTGTTAAAATAAATCAATTTAGTACTACCCTAAGGGATCGCGCACTGAGCTGGTACATGAATATTGTCCAAGGACTTGCACAGCCTAAGCCATTGAATGAGATCAAGAATGCGTTGATTGCAGAGTTCAAGAAGCCCAAGTCGGAGTCGCTGAAAGAGATCAAGAAGAAGGTAGCCAAACTTGTTTGGGAATTCAATCATATATTCAAAACCTTAACAGACAGATTGAATTTTTTGATCCAAGATGAGCAGAGAAAAGAATGGTTCATTGGTGCCCTCTTGCCACACATCAAAGTTCCTATGATGCAATTGAATATTTCTTCACAGGCTAAGGCACTGGAGATCACCATGAAGTTAGAATCAACCCCTATGGGAGAATATAGCTCAGGTATGAGTCAAATCTTGAGTCAACTAACTAGTTTATCTCTGCAGGTCGAAGATATGAAGAAAGACAAGGGAAAAGATAAAAGAGAAGAAATTTGGTGTGTCAGATGTAGATCAAAAGGAAATGACAAGGAAAAATATCCCCTATTTCATGAATACTTGGATACTTGGCCTCTAGAGATTTGATCCCTTTAAATCAAGTCACCCTACCCTGGTGCGAGGTATGCAAAAATAGACATTACCCTGGTGAGTGCTATTACATGAAAAAATATGTTCAGACAACCACAAATTTGTATTTCACGTTCTGTAAGTACGTTGGGCATAATGATCAAGATTGTAGGGCTTATGAACTCATGCACGAAAGGTCAAGAGACATATACAAAATTCAAGGCGAAGCACAACAAGAAGGAAACACTATGTAGTATAACTCCCCTAGGAGAGGAAACTTCAATCCTCATGGTGGATTTAGAGGATGAGGAGGAGGTATGGGTTGAGTTCAAGGAAAAATAATCTGTTATAACTGCGCACAACCAGGAAACTTGGCAAGGGAATTTCAGAACCCTTGTACCACTTGCAGCTACTGCAACTCTTTCGAGCATGTCATCGAGGAATGTCCAACATTGTTGGCTAAAATTCAAGATAAATGGGGAACTCAGGAGAACCTGCTAGTGCAACTGATATATGATGGACCTCACAGAGAAGACCCTAGAGTCGATATTATCACTAGAGGAGGCATTGTTACAGGAGAAGACAGACTGACCCAAAGAAATACTACAAAATAATCAAGAGTCAAGAAAGCTACAAAGAAGACCCAAACTTTTGATGCAAAGAAAGAAAGAAAAATATTTGATGAGGCAAGAAAAGAGTTCAAAGTAGACCAAGGCTCTTCATCAAAGACATGGCCAGAAGTAAGAGAATATGGAATTCCTATGGAATTCGATCAGTCTGCTTCGCCAAAAGAAGGAAAAGAGGTAAGAAAGCTCATGAAATTTTTATATACTTGTATTAAGTTGATCCAGGATGAGAGCGTTGTAAAAGAGATGCAAAATTTAATCAAATAGTATGAGATAGGAAGGATAGATCCTTTACTAAATAAATCAGTACATCAAATATCCAAGAAGAGAAGGACAAATAAGGAACTACACTTGAATGCTTAGATAGGAGAATATGATATAGACTATGTGGTCCTTGACTTAGGGTCGGAGGTCAACGTCACGACGAAGAAAACCTGGGCACTGATGGGAAAACCGAAGTTGATCTATTCCCCTATCAGACTTAGGATGGCTAATCAACAAGCTTTAAGTCCGTTTGGAAGATTTGAACATGTCCCTGTGGACATCGACGGAGTAAGAACGTTTGCATATTTTGAGGTAATTGAGATCGTTGATGACAGTTTCCCTTACCCTACATTGTTAGGGATTGATTGGGCTTTCAATAATTCCACTGTGGTTGATTTAAAGAAAAGACATATGACATTTGAAAGAGATGGCCTTAGGGTCATTGTACCTTTAGATCCAGATGAAGGTCAATGATACACAAAACCTATCAGAGAAGAAGACTGTGCATATGAACGGGAAAACATATACATACTAACAGCCAAACAACAGGATTACATTAATACTATGACCGATGGAAACCTAAGCTGGTGAAGTGACAATGCATGTTCATTATATTTAGAAGAAGCATTGGAGAACTGGAAGAACAAGATGTATGAAGTATCTACAAGGAGATGTTCTATATTAACTAGAGAAGTTCGCTGGATCGACACAACAGTAAGTAACTTGCCCACTTTTGATGGTCTGAGTCCTTTAGAAACCTTCTTGTCGGAATTCGATGCAAGTGTAACAACACAAAAAATATTGTTGGAAATGGACGAGGCCTTGAAAGAAACACCAACAATATGGTGGGGGACACAAAAAAATAACATTACAGAATGGGTACAATGTCGTACCCTGATGACCGCGCGGTTCTCAGCACAAGCAAAAGGCTGTGAAGTAAGGTACACATGTCAAAGCTTCCCAAAGGACCATGTGCGAAGCTATGAAGAGGCCTGAAGAGACACTCCTCAAGAGCAGTGGGTGCACAAATTCATCAACACGTTGGACACAACCCCTATCAACTGGTACCTTCAAGTGGAGCTGCGCCTCATCACTGTAGATTGGGAATGTATGAATCAGAACTTTGTAACTGCCTTCTTATTTGAAAATCAATATCCTTTAGTAGATCAAGCGTTACAGATTGTAAGAAGGAAAGTATTTGAGGAGGAATCTATCCCCCCTTTAGAACAAGAAGAGGATGAATGGACTGCGCCTCTCCAGAAACAACAAGGTTGTTACAACATCAATGCTTATGAAGACAATGATCCTAGGAAGGTGAACATTACCGAAACAGAAGGCCATCGAGATGTGAAAGGACCAGGGGTTGAGATACCATTCATTGGATAGCTAATCAATATCAATAAAGTCAACATTGGAACCGAGCAGACACCAAAGATTGCAAATATTGGAGATTATTGGGATGCTGCTACTATTGAAAAGATAACAAAGTTACTACATGAATATCAAGACTTGTTTCTGACCAAGTTCACTGATATGAAGGGAATTAAAGGGCCTATGAGAGAAATGAGAATCCCTTTGAAACTAGATGTAAGACCAGTCAAACAAATACCATACAGATTGAACCCTAAATATAAGGAGAAAGTGAAGTTTGAGCTTGACAGAATGCTGGAAGCAGGAATTATAGAATCTGTTGAAGAGTCAGAATTGATTAGCCCTATGGTGGTACAAGATAATAAGACAGGAGACAACAGGATTTGCATAGATCTCAGGAAGCTGGATTATGCCTATTTGCATGACCCCTTCCCTACACCATTAACTGACGAAGTGTTAGATAATGTGGGAGGCCATGAGGTATATTCTTTTACAGATGGATTTTCAGGATACCATCAGATCCAGATTTCCAAGGAAGATCGCCATAAGACCACATTTGCAACATAATGGGGATCCTACCAGTATACAGTGATGCCATTTGGATTGAAGAATTCCCCAGCCATATTTTCCAGGGTGGTGGTCGAAGCATTCAAGGAGTTTCTGCATAAATTTCTAGAAGCATATTTGGATGATTGGACTGTTTTTAGTATATTGAAAAATCATATTGAATGTATAAGGCTAATGTTGGACAAATGCAGGCAATGCCAAATTTCCTTGAATATGAATAAGTGCATCTTCTTCTCACCATTTTGAGTGCTATTAGGTCATATTGTATGCAAGAAGGGATTGCTAGTTGATCCATCTAAAATTTCCATTATAGTTGATCTACCCCCTCCTACTTCAGTCAAACAACTACACACTGCACTGGGACATACTGGATATTACAAGAAGTTCATTAAAGGATATGCCCAGATTACAACACCCATGGAGAATATTTTGAAGAAAGACTGTCAGTTTAGTTGGACAGAACAGTGCCAACAGAGCTTCAACACACTGAAATAGAAAATGGTTACTGTGCCTATTCTGGTTTTCCCAGATTGGAGAAAGGAGTTTCATGTGCATGTTTATGCATCTTCTATTTCCTTAGGAGCAGTATTAGAAAAACCTCGGGAAGGAGATATTGACTATCTGTTATATTTTTCTAGCAAGAAACTATCCATAGCTCAGATTAATTACACCACCACTGAAAGAGAAGGGTTAGCCATGGTGTATGCGCTACAAAAATTTCGCCACTACTTGTTGGGAGGACACTGTAAAATGTTTACTGATCACTCCATGATGAAATACCTAGTAAACAAGCCAGTGTTGGGGGGGATAATATGCAGATGGATTTTTCTATTCCAAGAGTATGATTTTGAGATCGTTGTTAAGCCAGGGAGAATGAACAAAGGTCCCGACCACTTGTTGAGGTTGGAACATGGAGAAGAACCCACTAGTTTGGAGGATGCACTTCCGGATGCACAGTTACTAGCCATTAGAAATATTGATTACCACTTCATGGAAATATTCCACTTCCTTTCAACATGAATGACACCTAGTGAGTATACAATTCCCCAGAAGAAACAATTAGTAGTGCGCATTGTTGAATTTTCACTTATAGCTGGACAACTATACAAAATGAGACGTGATGAGATATTGAGAAGGTGTATTATGGAGGCAGAGTGACCATTGATCCTTGCTAAATATCACGAAGGCATCGCTGGAGGACACTACACAGGGAAAGAAACTATGTAGAAGGTTCTTAAAGCTGGCCTTTGGTGGCCTACCTTACACAGAGATGATAAAGACTATTACCGAGCTTGCGATGTATGCCAAAGAGTTGGGAAACCGTCCAGAAGAGATGAGATGACATTATCACCACAACTGACACTACAAGCATTTGATAAATGGACCATTGACTTCATGGGACCTATAAAACCACTAGGAAAGCACACAGGAGAAAGGTACATAATCACTGCGAAAAAATATTTGACCAGATGGGATGAGGCAAGAGCAGTTAAAGACTGTAGTGCAAATATGGCTACACTCTTCATATTTGATGACATCATAACTAGGTTTGTATGCCCAAAGATCCTTATGAGTGATCAAGGCACACTTTTCATAAATAAATCAGTCGAACCCCTGACTGAGGAATTTGTAGTCCATCATCAGAAGAGAACGCCTTACCATCGATAAGAAAATGGGACATTAGAAGCATTCAACAAGATCTTGGAGATCGCACTGATGAAGATTTACAATGTGAACAGGGATGACTGGGATTTAAGAGTACCAGCGGTACTATGGTCCTACATAACCACTTGTAAGAAGCTAACATTGCTGACCCATTTTAAGTTTGTGTATGGTCTCAAAGCCATTGTCCCAATGGAATACTTGGTGCCAAGCTTGAGAATTGTTTCCTTTATAGATATGGATGACACTGGTGCTTTTCAAGAAAGGCTTGCACAGTTGGTCGAACTAGAAGAAGACAAATTTATTGCAGGATTCCATCAGCATGTATAGAAGGAAAGAGAGAAGGCCTACCATGACAGACACATTAAGAGGAAGGCATTTAAGAAAGGTGATATGGTATTTGTATATGATAGTAAATTCATGAAGCATCCAAGAAAGTTTAGAACACATTGGCTTGGGCCTTATGAGGTCACCTATGTTACAGAAGGAGGAGTTGTGCAGTTGAAGACTTTGAATGGAGAGTGGAAGGAAGGTTTGGTGAATTGGATCCGACTGAAGTTGTATTATGACAACTAGTTTCCTCGCAGCTCTCAGTAAAAGCATGATGAAAAGGGTCTAGGTACCTAGTGCAGTTGAAACTGGGTACCAAACACAAAAAGGATAGTCTGCACAAGGAAGGAAAGGAGGCATAGAGAAAAAAGCAAAGGCTGCTTTGCACAGTTTGAAGTCGAAGTAAAATAGAAAGGTCAGATCTGAAGTGCCTTGGGACGAGTCACAAATGAGTTTTGGGGGCCTATTGGCCCTTGGTTATGAAAGTAAGTGAAGATCAAGGAAGAAAAGGAAAAATGTGAACTGCACGAAAGACACAGTGACTGTTACTGGGTCGAAGTGAGCAAAAGAGTAAAAAAGACGAAGCAAAGTAAGAGAAAGAAATCCATTGGACGAAGAGATCGAGGATTACATATCAACAGGAAATAAGGATCGTGGATAGCTTAGCAATAGGAAAAATCCACCGTTGGATGCTTTGGAGCACCGCACGAGAAGGAAGGAAAGACAGGTTGGTGAAGCCCTGAAAACGTGGGTCAAGTTGACCTAGGGTTTTTGACACCTAGGGATTTGGTATCTAGGGTTTTGACACCTAGATTTTGGCCTAAGGATGTCAGTGAGTGATTGTAATGTATAAATAGAGGTCTAGAGGACCTGGGTTGGGTTGTTGTTAATGTTATGATTGTTGTTGTTGTCATTGTGTGATTGAGTAAGTAATATTGAGTAAGAGAGAAGTGCTGAGTATGAGATCCTTATGTATTGCAAGATCTTCAGCTAGGTGCAAATATCAACCCTACAACTGGGTGCATAGGGAGGGGAGAGATAGCGAGGAGAAGAAAGAAGATCTGCTAGCTGAGAGCGCCGACAAGAACTGTATGCTTTATCTTAATATATTATAAAGCACAGTTCTGTGGACGTATCCCTGGAGAGAGGGTGAACCACATATACCTTGTGTCGTGTGTGATTGATGCTCTGTTATTTATCATTTGATATACTGCTACTGCATTACTGTGTTATATCTGATAGATAGTTGTGTGGAGTAGATATTGTTAAGGTCCTAACCCGCACATAGGTAGATCAATGTATTCGGATGTAATAAAGGTCAATATTAATAAGACCTTTCAATAAAATAGAATAAGGCGGATGTAAGAAGACCTAATAGAAGC
>SNQJ01S0051112.1:4680-47127 GCA_010110895.2 Picea sitchensis
ATATATATATATATAATAATGTTTTTACTTCTATAGTACAAACAATACAGATAATGCGAAAATTTATAGTCAAAAGACATGTTAATATGAAGTCAACAAATTATCGATCGCTATAGTCCCTCTGCGCCTTCGACAGGGACTAATAAGGGACTCCACTAAAACTTGTAATAAACTTTGCATTTCGTTTAATGCATCATCCTTATCATAATCCAATTCTTCTAATGTAATATGATTTGATTTCTTGAAAGTCCACGAGATCACTAAACTCGATTAAAGTTACTCGATTGTAATTCTTCTAATGTAATATGATTTGAAGTCTTAATGGGTGATAATAAGTCCACGAGATCACTAAACTCGATTAAAATTACTAGATTGTAATTATTTTATGTTAGTTGTGCATTGTATGGAGGTTTAAGAGAAGTTGATGTTTGATCGCTAATTATTTTTAGTATGGGACAAAACTTTCTTTATATATAAATGTATGGGCAAAGCTTCCTTTACATATAAATTATCAAATGGATGAACAATATGTTTTATTTGCTTATGACAAATAATTTGTTATAACATAATTTGTTAAAAAATGATGTGCAATAATATTTTATTTATCTCTATACATTATTCAATAAATCCCAATGTCTTGCATGATTGATGAGAATTAACGTATGGGCAAAAACATAATTCACTCCGAAAAGAATCGGCGAAGATAAATATACGAGGGAAACTTCAATGTTCATTTGTTAGTTTCGAGTGAGGATAATAACTTTAGGCATGTTCTCCTTTATATATAAAGCCCATCTTAGAGGCTTACATGTATATTTCAAATTCTGTAACATTGGGGAATTTTAGTGGTATTATTGATGTATTTATTGTCACAACATTTAATCCTCAAAATGACCTGTAGGTAAATTCTTGTATCTTAAAAAACTAAGGACTTGAAACTTCGTTTAAAATTTAGAAAGACAAGTTTTTTCATATATAATGTTTATATTTTTAATTTAATTTTAATATAATAATAATAATCTATTTTTAAGGTCACGATCAAGTCAGCACACTAAATTGGTGTATGAGACCCTCTTGTTTGTGGGACAAGGGACCCCCCTCCACCCAACGATTTGACTGGTAAAGTCTACGAAGGTATACATACCTTACCCCCCTCTGGATTTGAACTCGTGACCTCTTAAGAAGAAACACATGTTCTTAACCATTAGGCCCACTCAAGCTGTATATTTATATAAAATGTTAAGAAAGAAAAAAATGGTTAACATCTTTATAAATTTATATTTATTTTTGTTTATAAGCCCATAAATTATAAAAGACTTTGAAGTTTGAACATTTATCAAACTTTTAGCATTGCAACAATTTCACATCATTCTGGACATTTCATATAAGGATGGAATTTCACATCATTTTGACATTTCATACACAGATGGAATTTGATACATTTCATATCATTCCCAACATTTCATAGTGTAGAATCTGGCTTGCAAACATAATATTAATAATCACATAAACAAAGAGAATAATATAATTACACACACACAACAACAAAGATGAGGGCAATGAGATCTTTATTTCTTACCCAATGGAGAAAATGTATTACAATTCTCGTAGAAGCACCTCACGGGCTTCTACTTTTAAACAATAATTACTCAAGTGTTTTTTAGACATATGGAAGGCCAAGCACTTGAGGAATTAGCTACAAATGTAATTGACAGGTATCTCTTGTCACAACCCAACAATATCCACCTTGACAACAATTTCTTGATACCTTTCCCAACGAATCAAACATCACCTTCCTGCAAGCCAAGAGAAGCCAAACACCACCACAACTTCTCTAATAATATTGGTTACATTCAAACATGTATGCACTGTTTGATCCAGTATGGACTACTTCTCTTCCATTGAATCAACATAACCACACACTAAATCGTTGCAACCACTGTAGGTGATACCTTGTGCTTCTTCGATACTGAAGCACCCATTTCCATGTTCTTTACTTGGTTTTTCCATGTGTCTACTAACAACGCCAACTGCATGTGAAATATTTGAACATACCCATCGCAAACATCAACCTTGCTACTAGCATACGATACACGAGACATATAACTCTTTTATTCTTCATTACTTAGGACAAAAACCTAAAGAAAAATTACAATGGAAAGACAAAGGGATATTTATCGGTTTCACATTATTCACGCTGAATTCCCTGAGTATCTTCTCCACATACTCTTGTTGTGATAACTAAAGCTTACCATATTTCTCGTCTCTGTGTATTTCCATGCCCAAGATTTGTTTTAGCTACTCCTAGATCATTCATATCAAACGTCCTAACCAACTAAGCCAACCCGTTGATCTCAACCATGCGTGTGCTTGCTACAAGCATAACATATATCACCAAGATAACAAATATACCATAAACACAAGGTTTATACTCACTTCTTGTAGATTTGTCTTACCATGAAGGAGTCAAACATCTTTTACCATTGCTTGCTTGCGCTTTAGGCCATACAATGACTTCCTAAGTTTGCAAACAAATCTCCCTTTGCGATCCTGAACAACTCCCAATTGTTCCATGTACATATCTTTGCTAATGACAATTTGTGAGTAGTAGGATCCCACAATCTGCATCCCTCAAGTCCATGATCCAGGTAGATATCGGTGGCCACCCACCTTTTCCAACTGGCTTAAAACAATTTTCTGGCAATTTTGGTAATTTACTATTTTTAGTAGTTTTTCAGGTCCTGAACTTCCCGAGGCGTTTTGAGGCCCTAAACGACATTTATTGGGAAAACGGGGAGCAACATGAAAGTTCCTTCATGTTTCTCACACAAAAATTGTATTCCTCGGATAGATCTTTCTAACGAGGCATCGAGCTCCCCAAACGAAGATCGTATGCAAAAGTTACACTCTCGGGAAGTTGACATATCAACTACCCCCATCGGGGCCCACAAACCTTTTGGATTTTCATCTTCCGGGGTTAGGGTTTTGGATTTTCCTTATGGTAAAAAGGCCCTTAGAGCCTCATTGTAACGATCATCTTCTTGCGAATGCGAGTAGCTGTCACATCTCTTCTCAGAGATAAGTTGCCACCATTCTAGTGAGTCTTTCACTCTGTATTTTTACAGTCTTTGTACATTTATTTCATTAATAGAAATCATGTATTATTGTATCTCTGTGTTTATGGTTGCATCTCTCATACATTTATGTTATATTATTGGATATCCGTGATATCTCTATGCATTTCTTTATTATATCTCCACTCTCATTTCGTGCCAAAAATAATCTGGATCAGTGGTATTAGAGCAGGCTGCTCTTGATCGTATTTTTCAATGCATGTCCCCGACGAGGTCCGAGTATAAAGTTGGGTATCAAGCTTGTCTCTCTTGAAGACAATCGCTCTCGCACGCCCAATAAACCCTCCATGGCAAAAGAAAAGAAAAACGATGGAGCATATGATCCTATCAATCTGTTGCTTGAGCAAACTCTCACGCGACAGAGGGATGAAATGATGGATAAATTTTTCCACATCCTTCAACGCCTGTCGATAACAACATACGCATCTTCATCAAACGACCACTTTGGAGGCACCTTGCCTTTCAAGGTACAAGTTAATTTTGATATTCCTATATTTGAAGGACAGATAGATGTAGAAGCCCTAGACAAATGCTTAAACCTGCTAGAAGGTTATTTCTCTGTTCACAATTTTTCCGACAGAGAAAAGATCACNATCAGGTGCATCTTCATCAAGCGGCCACTTTGGAGGCACCTCGCCTTTAAAGGTACAAGTTAATTTTGATATTCCTGTATTTGAAGGACAGATAGATGCGGAAGCCCTAGAAAAATGGTTAACTCTGCTAGAAGATTATTTCTCTGTTCACAATTTTTCCGACAGAGAAAAGATCACCTTCACACTCCTTAAAGCTCTCCCCCATGTCAAACATTGGTGGGAAACTTATTGGGCGCAGAGTTCCATAGAGGAGTCTGGAATATATGGGGCCGAGCCCACTTGGGATTTTTTTGTGGATGCGGTAAAGGGACAATATTACCATGTTGGCAACTATGAGGACCAATACATGAGATTGACCACACTACGACAAGAGAGGGGCCAAGCAGTTCCGGAGTTCACCAATACTTTCCATACCTTGTGCACCAAGCTGGGTATCAAGGACTCTGAATGATATTTGGTTCTAAAATACCGCGGGGCTCTACACAGATACATCCAAACTGAAATGGATTTTCTGGACATCTCATCACTCGGTTCTGCTTATCGATATGATGTTAAAATCGAGCAGAAGTTTAAGCACCAGAACAAACGGGAGTTCAGATCTACAAATCCTCAACAACCAAAGTATGATAAAGACGACCCTAACAAACAGCTTCCCGAAACCAGTCTAAGCCACAGGAAAAGAAGGTTCACAAAAAGACGAAGAAGGACACCGAAAAATGGTGCGATTTCCACAAAATCCCCTGGCACACCGATGAATGTCGCTCAAAACAGTCATTGGTGGCCGAGATCAAAGACAAGGAGACGAACCTTGATTCATAATTTGATTATGAAAATACTGGTAAAAGACAGATCATCGACGTAGACCCCATTGCTATTATCGCGACCGCAACAATTCAACCAGAAGAACCTCATCTCAGCAAAGGTCGTCAAACAATTGGGATTGTCAACAACACCACACCCGCAACCATACAACATCGGGTGGCTTCGCCAAGGATGATATCTTCGTGTCAACCAGCAGTGTCGATTGTTATACGACATCCAACCCTTCAAGGATGAGGTATTATGTGATGTTGCCCCATTGGATGTTTGTGTTGTTTTGTTAGGCCAACCATATATGTGGAAGCACCATTCTATTTATGAGTCTCGACCCCGTAGTGTCACTGTTACTCTAGGGGGGCATCTCTACAGAATACTAGAGGTAGTTCCAACTATTCTCCCACCTAAACAGTGCCGCAAGATAGTATCTCATAATACAAAATTCAGTTTCTTCACAATCTATTCAAAAGGGGAACAAAAGGATACTGCAACCACTACAGCCTCGACCCAAGCACCTTCTATCCAACAGAAGCGGGTCGACAAGATTGCAGCAAAACGCAAAGATTCCTTCTGCTCATAGTCATCTCAGATAGCTCGATTGGTTGAACAGAGTCAACCCCGCCAACAAGAAGTTCGTGACAACCTTCCACAAGCTAAGAAGTTCAACTTCTCCAACAAGGCAAGCAACTCATCAAGATGCAAATTTAGCAAATGCGTCTCCCTCTCCCATGGGCACTTAACGCAATGGAGACCATTGCTTCCTAAGGAGGGAGGATTGATCCAGGTGGATATCGGTGGCCACCCACTTTTTCCAACTGGCTCAAAACAATTTTCTGGAGATTTTGGTAATTTACTATTTTTAGTAGTTTTTTGGGTCCTGAACTTCTGAAGGCGTTTTGAGGCCCTAAATGACGTTTTTTGGGAAAATGGGGAGCAACATGGAAGTTCCTTTGATGTTGCTCACACAAAAATTTTAGTCCTCAAATAGATCTTTCTAACGAGGTATCGAGCTCCCCAAACGAATATCATATGCAAAAGTTACGCCCCCGGGAAGTTGATGTATCAACTACCCCTATCGAGGCCCACAAACCTTTTGGCTTTTCATCTTCCGGGGTTAGGGTTTTGGATTTTCCTTATGGTAAAAAGGCCCTTAGAGCCTCATTGTAACGATCATCTTTTTGCGAATGCGAGTAGCCGTCACATCTCTTCTCAGAGATAAGCTGCCACCATTCTAGCGAGTCTTTCACTCTATATTTTTACAGTCTCTATACATTTATTTCATTAATATAAATTGTGTATTATTGTATCTCTGTGTTTATGGTTGCATCTCTGATACATTTCTGTTATATTATTGGATATCCATGATATCTTTGTGCATTTCTTTATTATATCTCTGCTCTCATTTCGTGCCGAAAATAATCCGGATCACTCCATCACCATAACCAACATAGATGCACTTCCTTGACCAAATCCGACCAAGCCAGCCAAGTGAGCCTTCACCTCTCACCTCCAGGCTAATGTCAATGCTTCATTACATGCAATCCATGGACTCGTAAGCTACCAAAAACATGTGTCTGAAGACCATGACTCTTGACCTAACTTCCTCCCATGACCAAAACTGACCAAACTTTCCTCAAAGATAGGGCATTCAGGAACACCACATGCTCCCCCTATCGCCTAGGTCGTCTAGAATTTTACTAGTGACATTTCAAACCTGGGGTACTCCACCTCGAACCTTGCATTTAAAAAAAAAACCTCTGCCTTGCCATCACTTTGACCTCCATCGTCGACACTCCTCTCTATATTATTTGTCCACCAAAAGTGCCACCAACCCCATAACCAAACCCACTGCCAGCACTGAAACCAACTCTGACACTGTAGCCAAACCCCCCACTAGCCCTAACTGCTTCCCGGGCTTCTTAACATAGCAAGGCACCTTCTGTACTCAAACCACGCACAACATGTGCAAAGCACATTGCAAATCATACCCTACAATCCAAACCCTGAGAGGCGTCTGAGGGTTCACGAGTGGGTCAAGCCGACCTTCCAACTATCCCAGGACAAAATATAAAGGGATCCAAGATACACACAAATATCTTCTCCTTTTTGCATTGGAGACAAAGTGTGTATGTACCTCTTCACAAACTCAAACTTCTCGCCTATGGTCCTTACAAAATTCTCCAAATGGTTGAAAATGCCTTCAAGGTTCAAACTTGATCAACCCACTCAACTCATAATGCATCAATTTAATAATGTTACGCAACTTAATTTTGTAGATCCATCTCATTTGGAAGAAGAAGAGGTGCACACCTCCCAACCCAGCGCCACCTACCTCACGACCACCATATCCTTGACCAAAAATGGCTTTGGTGAGTGGTTTCTTGAATGTGCACTTCAAGCTACTCGCTGGTGTAAATAACCTCAAAACCCTAACATGTATTCAATATCATGACCTCCCTCAACTCTTGGCAATTGGTTGCTCCAAGGCACCCAACTCTTCTTCAACTCATTGGGGGCTCAAGCCCACCGTGTAGCAGCTCTGAGCATCAACGAGAAATATGCATTCCTGTGCGCCACTGCTCACTCTCGACGAGATCATCGAGGTATCCAATTCGATCTCATAGATGCCACAAATGATGAGGATCGACTCCAAAAATCTTCAGAGACAACATGCGCGACTCCACTTCTGTAAACAATGTAAAATAGTTTGCAGAAACTGAACAACGAGCTATCCATCGCCACCATAGCCAACACTGCCGCCGCCTTGCCTAGGCATCAACCCCTTGCTCCCTATGCATGCATGGACATTCTCTTGTCTCTCACAGATCCACCAAACTCAACAGCCACAGACCACCACTCAACCTGCTCTTAGACCAATTGTAGAACCTGACTTGCAAACATAATATTAATAAACAAATAAACAAAGAGAATAATACAATTACACACACAACATGAGAGACGCGGGCAATGAGATCTTTATTTCTTAGCCAATGGATAAAACATATTACAATTCTTGTATAAGCACCTCACAGGCTTCTACTTTTAAACAATAATTACTCAAGCGTTTTTCAGACATATGGAAGAACAAACTTGAGGAACTAGCTACATAGAGGCTGTTGGATATGTGAATGCACTTTGAGTACATAGAGGTCGTTGGATATGTGAATGTTAATGGAAAAAAAGTCTAATAAGGCATAAACGTCTAATAAATAGATTACCAAAGTCATTTTTTTTTAATAGAAGTCGTTGGATATGTTGATGTTGAGGGAAAAAATGTCTAATAGATATACTATACTACCGAAGTCAAATGCACTTTGAGTACATAGAGGTCGTTGGATATGTGAATGTTAATGGAAAAACAGTCTAATAGGGCATAAAAGTCTAATAAATAGATTACCAAAGTCCTTTTTTTTTTAATAGAAGTTGTTGGATATGTGGATGTTGAGGGCAAAAATGTCTAATAGATAGACTAGACTACCGAAGTCAAATGCACTTTGAGTACATAGAGGTCATTGGATATGTGAATGTTAATGGCAAAAAAGTCTAATAGGGCATAAAAGTCTAATAAATAGATTACTGAAGTCAATTTTTTTTTAATACTAGTCGTTGGATATGCGGACGTTGAGGGCAAAAATGTCTAATAGATAGACTAGACTACCGAAGTCAAATGCACTTTGAGTACATAGAGGTCGTTGGATATGTGAATGTTAATGACAAAAAAGTCTAATAGGGCATAAAAGTCTAATAAATAGATTACCGAAGTCAATTTTTTTTTAATAGAGGTCGTTGGATATTTGGATGTTGAGGGAAAAAATCTCTAATAAATAGACTAGACTACCAAAGTCAAATGCACTTTGAGTACATAGAGGTCATTGGATATGTGAATTTTAATGGCAAAAAAGTATAATAGGGCATAAAAGTCTAATAAATAGATTACCGAAGTCAATTTTTTTTTAATAGAAGTCGTTGGATATGTGGATGTTGAGGGAAAAAATGTCTAATAGATACACTAGACTACCGAAGTCAAAAGCACTTTGAGTACATAGAGGTCGTTGGATATGTGAATGTTAATGGCAAAAAAGTCTAATAGGGCATAAAAGTCTAATAAATATATTATTGAAGTCAAATTTTTTTTAATAGAAGTTGTTGGATATGTGGATGTTGAGGGCAAAAATGTCTAATAGATAGACTAGACTACCGAAGTCAAATGCACTTTGAGTACATAGAGGTCGTTGGATATGTGAATGTTAATGGCAAAAAAGTCTAATAGGGCATAAAAGTCTAATAAATAGATTACTGAAGTCAATTTTTTTTAATAGAAGTTGTTGGATATGTGGATGTTGAGGGCAAAAATGTCTAATAGATAGACTAGACTACCAAAGTCAAATGCACTTTGAATACATAGAGGTCGTTGGATATGTGAATGTTAATGACAAAAAAGTCTAATAAAGCATAAAAGTCTAATAAATAGATTACCTAAGTCAAATTTTTTTAATAGAAGTGATTGGATATGTGGATGTTGAGGGCAAAAATGGATTAGACTACCGAAGTCAAATGCACTTTGAATACATAGAGATTGTTGGATATGTGAATGTTAATGGCAAAAAATTCTAATAAATAGATTATCAAGTCAATTTTGTTTTAATAGAATTCGTTGTATGCACTTTGAATACATAGAGATTGTTGGATATGTGAGTGTTAATGGCAAAAAAGTCTAATAAATAGATTATCAAGTCAATTTTGTTTTAATAGAATTCGTTGTATGCACTTTGACTACATAGAGATTGTTGGATATGTGAATGTTAATGGCAAAAAAGTCTAATAAATAGATTATCAAGTTAATTTTGTTTTAATAGAATTCGTTGTATGCACTTTGAATACATAGCGACTGTTGGATATGTGAATGTTAATGGCAAAAAAGTCTAATAAATAGATTATCAAGTCAATTTTGTTTTAGTAGAATTCGTTGTATGCACTTTGAATACATAGAGACTCTTGGATATGTGAATGTTAATGGCAAAAAAGTCTAATAAATAGATTATCAAGTCAATTTTGTTTTAATAGAATTCGTTGTATGCACTTTGAATACATAGAGACTCTTGGATATGTGAATGTTAATGGCAAAAAAGTCTAATAAATAGATTATCAAGTCAATTTTGTTTTAATAGAATTCCTTGTATGCACTTTGAATACATAGAGACTCTTGGATATGTGAATGTTAATGGCAAAAAAGTTTAATAAATAGATTATCAAGTCAATTTTGTTTTAATAGAATTCGTTGTATGCACTTTGAATACATAGAGACTSTTGGATATGTGAATGTTAAYGGCAAAAAAGTCTAATAAATAGATTATCAAGTCAATTTTGTTTTAATAGAATTCGTTGTATGCACTTTGAATACATAGAGACTCTTGGATATGTGAATGTTAATGGCAAAAAAGTCTAATAAATAGATTATCAAGTCAATTTTGTTTTAATAGAATTCCTTGTATGCACTTTGAATACATAGAGACTCTTGGATATGTGAATGTTAATGGCAAAAAAGTTTAATAAATAGATTATCAAGTCAATTTTGTTTTAATAGAATTCGTTGTATGCACTTTGAATACATAGAGACTGTTGGATATGTGAATGTTAATGGCAAAAAAGTCTAATAAATAGATTATCAAGTCAATTTTGTTTTAATAGAATTCGTTGTATGCACTTTGAATACATAGAGTGTGTTGGATATGTGAATGTTAATGGCAAAAAAGTCTAATAAATAGATTATCAAGTCAATTTTGTTTTAATAGAATTCGTTGTATGCATTTTGAATACATAGAGACTGTTAGATATGTGAATGTTAATGGCAAAAAAGTCTAATAAATAGATTATCAAGTCAATTTTGTTTTAATAGAATTCTTTGTATGCACTTTGAATACATAGAGATTGTTGGATATGTGAATGTTAATGGCAAAAAAGTCTAATAAATTAATTATCAAATCAATTTTGTTTTAATAGAATTCGTTGTATGCACTTTGAATACATAGAAATTGTTGGATATATGAATGTTAATGGTAAAAAAAGTCTAATAAATAAATTATCAAGTCAATTTTGTTTTAATAAAATTCGTTGTATATGTGGATGTTGAAGGCAAAAATGTCTAATAGATAGACTAGACCAGCGAAGTCAAATATATTTTAATAGAAGCCATTGGATATGCTAATGTTCACGACAAAAGTCTAATAGGACATAAAAAGTTAAAAAAAAATAGAATTTAAAAAGTCTAAGACGGCATAAAAGTATGATAGATAGATTACCAAAGTTAAAAAAATTTAAGACTTCAAAAAGTCTAATAAGACATAAAAGTTAATAGTAGACTACCGTGGTCAGAAAAAATTTAGACTTCAAAAAGTCTAATAGGGCATAAAAGTCTAATAGATAGACTACCGAAGTCATTTGTTTTTTAATAAAGTCTAATAGACTGACTAAAAAATTCTAATAGAGAAAATATGGTTTTATACAATTTTTACGCTATGGGTGGAGCCCTCTTTGGATAATAATCAATATCCATCACATCAATTTCAAAATGAGAAATGGGTGACAAATAAGGAAACACTATCAAATTTTAATTTTCATTTGAGCGGTGAAGCGTTCTTTGTGTGCCATGAAATTTCTGTCGTTGGCGTCCACTTGCACAACCTCGCTGCCACGTACCATTCCACGACCCAAAACACAACACCATCCATCCTATATTTGCCTGCCTGCCTACCCTGCTTCACACATTCAAGCTCATCATCTTTTGCTCGTACATTCAAGCTCAGATTTCTCCATTTTCATACCCGATATATTTTCTTCTGCTTCTACTAACGCCATGGTACAGGAAGTAGGAATCGGAGCGGCAGGCGGAGTTGCAGCCGACATTATAAAGAAGAGTCTTGTTGTTCCAATCATGAAACAAATAGATGATCTTATTCACATGGATCGAAACGATCAATTCCTGCAAGTTAAGTTAGAGCGCATGAAGAACCTCTTGCAAGATATTTCCAACGACTTTGAAAATCAACAAAGAGTGCCCACAGAAAGCATCACATATTGTTTAGGGAGGATGCGTGATGCCATTCAAGAGGCGACAGGCCTCAGTGCTCGGTCCCAACAAAAACAAAACAGTCCGTTTTGGTTCTTCTACAAGGCCAGCATTTGCAGACAGATTACAGAATTGAACGCCAAATTTGATCAACTCTTTCAGGAGCTTAGCATCGACTTCGGAATATTTCAACGTGCTCAGCAGATTGTCGCAGCTGCACCGCCACAAGAGAACGATGTTCTACTTCAACCCAGTCCAGGCTGTGGCTTTATAGGATCGGGTATTGATTCTGCTGAGACTCGGCTCCAGGCGTGGATCAATGGGAAAGCTCCACAAGTTCGAATGATTGGTCTCTACGGAATGGCCGGCGTAGGAAAGACGACTTTGCTCCGAAGGATCCACAACTCCTACAAGGTTAGTAAGGTCTTCGATGTTGTGATTTGGGTCACAGTTTCTCAAGAATATGGAATATCTAATCTGCAGGATCAGATCTCTGAGGCAATCCATTTAGATCTTTCAAGCACTTCTAATACTGATACCAGGAAGATGAAGTTGTCCGCAAGTTTGAAGAAGAAGAACTTTTTTTTAATATTGGACGACATGTGGAGTCCACTAAATCTGCAAGAAGAATTAGGCGTGACATTTGGGGATGATAAAGTTAGCAAAGTAGCATTCGCTACACGAAACAGAGATCTGGCATTAGCGGAGGCAGACAGGTCCCTGAAAGTGGAACCCCTGTCCAAGGAGGAAGGGCGGGAGCTGTTTCAAAGAGTAGCTTTCAAAGACGGCCATGTTCCGGAGGAATTAAAGAAGTGTGCAATAGATTTTGCGGACGAGTGTGAAGGCTTACCCTTGGCCATAACCGTAGTGGCAGCAACAATGAGAGGCAAAAAATCTATAGATGAGTGGAATACTTGTTTGTCTCTGATGAGAATTGCAGATCCTTCTTTTCCAGATACACATCCCCGTGTTGACAAACAACTCTATCGACGACTAAGATGGAGTTATGATCATTTGCCCAATCAAAACTTGCAGAATTGTTTTCTTTACTCAGCAGCTATGTTTCCTGAAGATTACGAAATTTGGGTGGATGAATTGGTGCAATTCTGGATTGCTGAAGGCTTTGTTAAGAGCAAAGAGGGAACCTATTCAATGGACATGAAGATCGGGTACGTCTATGTGAAGCTTTTTATAGATCGTGGCTTGGTTCAGAATTTTAATTTTGAAAAGCAGAGTATGCGCAATGGCAATAAACCTGTGGATGTCTGGAAAAGCAGGAAAATAACAGTGCACGACGTTATCCGAGACATGGCTATCCACGTTGGGGAGAAGGAGGAAAATTATTTATGCCGTGCACGCCAACGCCTCAAAGATTTCCCCCATACTTTGACTCAGTATTGCAAAAGAATATCACTCTCCCACAATCAAATCGAATATCTGCCGAAAGACTTCCTATGCCCACAACTTGCAAGCTTGCACTTATTCGGAAATCCGCTAACTTATAATGTTCCAGAAAGTTTTTTGATCAACCTCACCGCTTTAAGGGTTCTAGATCTCTCCCATAGCTGTATAGAGTCGGTGCCTGCATCTCTCACTCAACTCACATTTCTACAGTTTCTCGATTTGAATAGCACTCGCATCAAGGAATTGCCTCAAGACATCTGCAATCTCTCTGAGCTTCGGTTTTTGAATTTTTCATGCTGTAAAAATCTAACATCATTGCCAGATACAGTAGGAAAGCTTACACAACTCCAAGATATTGACTTATCGGGTTGTAACAATTTGGTGCTTCCAGCAGAGATATCTCAAGTCACTTCATTGAAAAGACTATGGTGGGATGTTGGTACTGAAACAAAGGTTTTGGAGGATCCCACAGATGTAATAGCTTTGAAGGGTTTCACAAATCTCAGAGAGCTTTGTCTATCTATATTTTTAGAATTTGAAGCTCATGAACTAATGGGAAGCTGCTTGGAAATGAGGCATTTAAGATTGAGTTATAATAATTATGTAAATAACACTCTTCCTCACGGCATGCAGAATATGAAGAAGTTGGAGAGTCTCCAGTTGTGCAACGGCATACCAGTGAATTTGCCAAATTGGATATGCGAGTTTGAACAACTAGAGAGGTTAGAACTGACAGTTTGTGGCAAGGAGCTTCCTTCATTGGAGAGGTTGCCAAATTTGAAATTTCTAAAATTAACGGAGTGCGACGGTGTAATTGACTTGGGGATAGGGAGTTCTCAAAAGCCAGGTGGATTCCCAAGGTTAGAAATCTTGGTTTTGCAATATATGTGGGAGTTACAAAGTATGACATGCCCGTCATGTGAGGGAGGTGTGATGAAAGAAGGAACACTATCTAAGGTGTTTTGAAGATTAAAGGATGCCCAGTTTTGAAGAAATTGCCAATTGGGATGGAAAAGTTATCCCATTTAAAAGTATTATATGGTTATAAAAGTTGGTGGAAAAATATAATTTGGAGAGACAATAACATAGAAAAATATTTTTATAATTTATTTAAAGAAATTAAAATAATAATTAAAAAATTAAAATATTTGATATAATTTATTTTATAAAATTTTAAATTTATTTAATAATTACAAATTTTATATATCAGTTAATGTGATGTGTTATTATTATTAGTTTTATGGTATAAAACAGTTTGTGAAACTTGCCCACACTGGAAAAGTTATTAGTTCAAGCCTTGTGACTCTGTTGTTGGGATTTAACACTCTTACTATTCACAAACATGGGGGGAAAGTATTAGTGAGTTTCCCGCTATTTTTCATAGTGAAAAAGAAAGATGTAGTACCCTTACAGCAGCTTCAGCTTAATCTGAAGAGCCACTATTTGGCCCCTTTCCTTTCTTTGATTTCGACAACTTGCGGTCAACCCAACTGCCGTCTCCACCTCCGTCGAGCTATCAGGCTGACATGGACGTGGGTACATCTAATCCTTTAATGATGCAGGTACCTGAACCGAACCGTTCCGCTCCGCGCGCGTTTCAAGTTTTCGGTTTGCGCCATGCTCGCTCTCATCCCTGTTCTCTAGTTGGAATCCTGTAATTTTACGCCGTGAACTCTGCCTGAAACTCTCAAAGGGCCATTCCGCAGGTGTGAAATTGCTTGAATTTTCCTTCGAAGAGGCCTCTGCTGTATGCGCAATTGCAATCTCTGCCGCGTTAAAAACCCGTTGGGTTTGAGAATGTCGTTAAACAGTGGGGGTGTTGAGAATCGTCACTACAGATGACTTTATTAGAGAGTCTTGTGACCACACTATAGCATTAGCATACCGTTCCACAGAAGAAGAAGAGTGAGTATTTGGGTTCTACAGCTTGTATACATTCCATGAGCTTTTATTTGTTTGGGCTTATTGAGATGGGTGTGGCTCAATATCTGTTTTTGGGTGCTCAAGGGCTAAAAGGGAGAGACGATGAAGACGGTCTGTACTTTGTTAAAGCAGGGTTGAACTCGGTCCTGCTGATAATGGGTGTTGGTTTGGTGCCCTGTATCGGTATTTTTGGAATGGTTTGGAAGCGTAGGAGCAGATGTCCTTATTGTCAGGATATGGAGGCAGAGGATGCAGACCAGATGGCTCAGAAAGCCCAATGCCCTAAAGAATTCATGACCAATGTGTTTCACAATACAATAGGTAATGTTATTAGTTTGGATGGACTGAAATGGATTTTGTTTGGTTGACTTTGATTGAAATGGGTGTCATTTGTTTTACCTTAATTGAAATGGGTTTTCATCTCTTTGGACAACATTGAAATTGTTTTACCTCCACTGAAATGGGTTTCATTTGGTCATAAAATCGATGCAGCAGATTGCAGATCAGCATGCATTACATGGGATGACACGTCATCTCAGATTGAAACCAGAAGTCAGAGTTAAAACTGCCAAAGTCAAAAAGTTCCGTAATGTTTCAGGATTCTTCTAGCTCCCCCAGACGAATCTTAATTGAAATGGGTTTTCATCTCTTTGGACAACATTGAAATTGTTTTACCTCCACTGAAATGGGCTTCATTTGGTCATAAAATCGATGCAGCAGATTGCAGATCAGCATGCATTATATGGGATGACGCTTCATCTCAGATTGAAACCAGAAGTCAGAGTTAAAACTGCCAAAGTCAAAAAGTTCCTTAATGTTTCAGGATTCTTCTAGCTCCCCCAGACGAATCTTAATTGAAATGGGTTTTCATCTCTTTGGACAACATTGAAATTGTTTTACCTCCACTGAAATGGGTTTCATTTGGTCATAAAATCGATGCAGCAGATTGCAGATCAGCATGCATTATATGGGATGACACTTCATCTCAGATTGAAACCAGAAGTCAGAGTTAAAACTGCCAAAGTCAAAATGTTCCTTAATGTTTCAGGATTCTTCTGCTCCCCCAGACGAATCTTGCTTGTGGAAGACATAGAAATTAGCAGAGTAAGTTTTATCAGGACTCATCTATGCATTGGTTTTTAGGTAGCAATTGTTGCCACATAAGGCTAATTTTCCCAAAGATTGTAATATAACATTCATTATTTTTCACTCAATCAACCTCAGATAATTTTATGGAAGGTGCTTCAAACCCTTAACCCTGCATTGTGAAGAAGTTGAGAATGGAAAGGTAGCAGTGGACTACTTCAAGCAGGGCAGAATATATGATCTAGTGTTAATGGACAAAGAAATGTTTGTCATGGACGTGCATGRGGTATATAACTTTTAAAACCTTTAGTACATATGATTATGATTTTGAAGTTTTCTTTCATTTTGCCTTCATATCTGAGCTTTTGAATTAATCATCTWAACCWTCTCAATTCTTTCACTCTGGGTTATCCTTCTGACTCATCTTACCACTGAAATGTCTCCTTTTATGTCATGCAACAAGGAAACTAAGATCAATGGGAGTCTAGACGCCCACTGTTGCACTTACAGGAAATACCTTGTAATCTGACAAAGACCTCTTCTTTGAGATTGTTGTGAATGATTTTCAAATAAACGTATGTATTTTTCGTTCATGTCTGAGCTTCTGAATTAATCATCTCAACCATCTCAGTTTTTTTTTTTAACTTTCATTTCCGCTCTGATTCATCTTACCACAGAAATGACTCCATTTATGTCACGCAACAAGGCAACTAAGATGAATGGGAGTCGAGACACCCATTGTTGCACTTACAGGAAATACCTTGCAATCTGACAAAGACCTCTTCTTTGAGGCTGGTGTGGATTATTTTCAAACGAAGGTATGTAACTACCTGTCAGGCATGTTCTTTAAGCTTGATTTTCCTTTAGGTGGTGTGCATTCCAGTGTGTATTTATTTTTTCTGAAAATATTTTGGATAGTTGTTACCAATGCATCTAAAGTTTGATTTATGTTTGGTATCTATATTTTCTTGCCCCTTTGCAGCCTCTGTCCAGACAAAGACTTGTGCAATTACTAGCTCGATAAGGTTTTGAGGGTTGTGCTGGCAACGGAAGAGGTTGAAAGAGTTTCATGATTTTATCGTATTACACATATGGCCTCTTTATGAGAAAACCAGTACAGATTGCAGGTTGCCTACTTTGTAGGATTCTGATTGCCGTTATGATTGGCATTATTGCAGTACTTTGATTAGGGGATGAGAAATTTAGTTTTAGGGTTTCCAGGCATTTGTAATACAGTAATATTTCTGAGTAACACTGCAAAATTTTCTTCATCTTGGGGAAGGCAGGCTAGAGCTGGAAGTAACGTGAAGAGTTTGTGAAAAGTACATTAACTGATTTAAAGCAAGTCAATTTTTTTTAACGAAAGGGTGTCAATGCCCAAGTTGCAGCATTACAAGCTAGATTTGAACCCCGGTGAGAAGGAATACAATTCCTTCTCAACCAACCACCCAGGTGAAGGACTTTGCCACAGGTAAGTTACCAAAATTACAAAATTAAAATATGTGAAAAATAATTGACATATTTTCTTTATTTATGTAGTAAGCCTGGTTAAATTTCTGTATTACATTCGAAAAATTCGAGATTCAAATTGAGATCGCTTTTTAAAGTCACTCACAATGCCTTTGTCGGGTGGTATGTATTGTGATGAACGCATTAGCCATTTTTAATAAAATGTTATACTTTTAGGAATTCCTTGTCAAGATCAGTCAAAACGGGTTTGAGGCATACTCATTGGAAACAGGCTGGGACCAAGAACAAGACCATGAGAGAGCTTTTAGTATTTTAATGGAATCACTACATTCTGCTTAAAGTGTTTCCCCTTTTTGGTAATTTTCTGCAGCTTAAGACCATGAGAGAGCTTTTAGTATTTTAATGGAATCACTACATTCTGCTTAAAGTGTTTCCCCTTTTTGGAATTTTCTTCAGCTTATTTTTTTGTCAGATAATGTAATTATATTATTCACTTGGAGTCCTTTTTGGGAATTTTCTGCAGTTTATTTTTTTGGGTCAGATAATGTAATTATATTATTCATCACTTGTAGCTTATTAGTAGACATGGGTTGTCTGTTTTGGAAAAATGAACAAATTGACCATGTGAGAAATGCACTATCATACTATGTAAAGTTTTAGCTCTTCCCCTATATGGGGCATGCACAATTTTTACTTACTAAGGATTATTAAATTATGTTATTATTATTATTTTTTTTTTTCTGACAAGTATTTCACAAATTTATTATGGTTATTTAAAATATGTTTTAAATTTTTTTTTGCAGGTATCTCACAAATTTATCATTCAAAGTATGTTTTAAAATCTTCTTGCAGTTAGGAATGTATGAGAGAGCATTTTTAATTTTTATTATATGGAGAGTAGCCAAGTTCATCTACAACTCAGTTAGATGTATCATATTTATAACTTCAATAAACTAAATTGAGAAAAATTAAGAACCTAATAAATAAAATAAAATAAATAAAAAATTTAACTTTTATAATAATAAAATAGATTAAATTGAAAAAAATTAAAATCCTTATAAATGATTTTTTTTTAACTATTATAATAATAAAACAAACTAATGTGATAATAAAAATATGAAATAATAAAATAAAACAATAACATAAACCTATTTTAATCCCATCTTTTAAGAACCAATATATTTGTGTTTACATTTATTGACCTTTCATCAAAGCCCAAAAACTCATGCACATGGAGATTAGCAAATCATTGTTTTTACCTCTTATGCACATGGAGCTTGATAAATTAGTGTTTCTGACCTCTTCATACAAAACATATATTTCACCATACTCGTTAAAATTAAAATATGCATTCAATTCTTCCATCAATTCATAGTTTATAAAAAAACACTATGGTATTTCCTTCTGGTTTTGAAAAGTTGTATTTCATATTAAAAATTGAAATGGTGAATAACTTCTTGTTTTCAATTAAAATGAGGCTTTCAGTTTTTATACAAATTTTATGGTACAAAATTGGAGTGCATTGACCAATATTACTTTGTTGTTGTTTGGATTTGACTTTCAATTTTCTATCTATGATATATCCAACAACTTAGAATGGCTAACATCTACTATGTATTCATGTCCTAATGCTGAAGTCCAACCCCTTACTAAGTGGATTATTTTACTTTTTAAATATTAGATTAAAAACATTTTTATTTTAATGCTTTGGAACATTGCATAGCCTTTATATACAAATTCAAGTATAAATATGTATCATTTTGTAGAATATGCTAAAAGTTTTGATCCCATAATGAAAAGAGATTTCCATAAACTAGTGCAAATCATAACAAAATTGTTGTTTTGAGAATGTTTCATTCCTCAGTATCATTCAATCAAAAGCTAAGTGTCTCTTCTCAAAGGCTATTCTAAATTTGTTTTCTCCCATCTTGAACATTTTGTACACATTCCAAATGATATAATGATAGGTATTCACCCATACTCATGTGGGTAGAAAGGTATTTTAGGAACATTTGGAAAGCTTCTTGAGAGCTTATAATCATTGGTATTCAACTAGAATAACATGGATATAAAAGATCTTTTAGAAACATTGCAAGTTTTGTGTTGGATACTTCCACATAATTGGTCCATGTTGATGTATGGTAGATCGTGTCTAATGTGTGTTGCTATGTGTCAATGATGTGTTTATGTGTTAATAGAGATGTAAGTTGTGTTGCAAGCTTTAGCACTCCTCGGATGCCCCTTAACCTTGATATGGTGACATAACATGTTGTTGTTGCACGACATTTCATTGTTGCTTTTAGTTGATGGTACAAAATGCTTAGTATTTGGTGAGAGATTGCGTTGAGTCATTGGTGCTAGGCCTATGGTGCAAGCATTGCTAGAATGTTTGGCATATGTTGCAGGGGATTACAAAAACCTTAAGTGTGCTTGAGATTTTTCTTTGGCCATTGCTCACATCAATAGTCTTTTTCATTTGAATGTGGTCCTATAGATGTCTTAAGGATCAACATGGACTTTTAGATCCAACTTTGTAAAGTACTTGGCACTCTCAAAGAGTCTAGAAGGTCTTTTATGTGTGTGCTTGGATGACAAATCTTGATTGTGATTTTTGTAGGGTGCAATAGTCATTACATATATGTCATGGTTCATCTTTCTTAGATGTGAGCATAATTGTACTTCACCCTAGTCATTACATATATGTCATGGTTCATCTTTCTTAGATGTGAGCATAATTGTACTTCCATAGGGTGAAGTGCTCAACTTGACATGCCCCTTTTGTAGCAACCTTTAGATTTAGTGTTGGATTTCATCATTCACCAAGATGGATGTGCAATGTATGGGTCCAAATTAGGGAATAGATCAAATGAATGGTAAACTTAGATGTGTAGAGGAACACCATTGAGGTCCTTGAAAACACCATTTTTTCTTCCAAATGCGTGGCAAGTTACATGCACTATCCCATAGAGAAATCTAGGTTTTTCACCATAGTCTTCCTACAACTTATGAATGAATCAAAAGGATAAGCCTCTGGGAATGGGTGAGCAACTTATTACATTGCTTTATAAAAGTAAGAGACTTTATTCTTTGGAAATACCTTTGGAACTAGAAAGAATTATTATGCAATGAAGAGGCCTATGCTTCTAGGGCTTGAACATGCATCTTTCCTTCAAATTCAAACATCTTGATGTTTGCTTGAATATAGTTCAACCAACAAATAGCTCAAATCTTAAGAAATGTATAGACTACAAGTTAAGATTATATATATTTAAGAATAGTGAGCCATGTAAGTAAAAAAACAAATTAAGGAAGCATAAGTTAAAAAAAATAAAAATGGACAGTAGTAGTAAATCATTGGAGTCATCATAATCATCATTGTCATTGTGATCCTCAACCTCCTCCTTATGTGAGCTCTATAAACTAATTACAAAACATTATAAATATCACAACTTGTATCTTTTTTTTATTAGTAGGGAGTAGTTTTTCACATATTAAGAGGATAAAATGTATTAGTATACAAGATGGATAGAAAAACATAAATATATATGAATACGAGATGCAAACTGAGACTTGACTAAGAACCAACAAAAAATGATTAGAAGTAGTCGAGCACAACTTCATTGAATTACATAAGATAGAGAAGTTGCATGTCCACTGAACGTTGTGGGTTGTCTTATGTGGATCCTTGCCTCCTTATTTGTGTCAAAATTATCAGATTCATGGAGGCATTTTAAACCACCAGGAGGGATTGATGGCACCAAAGATGAGTCTTCTTCCCTCCTACTACAAGGGTAACTTGAATAGGCTCCTTAGATTCCAATGGATTCATCTTCTTCTTTGATGTTGCATGTGGTTGATTTGAATGTTTCTTACAGGAGGGAACATACATGTTTCTCTTTGTTTCTTTCCATCCTATGGGATTTCTCTTGAGGCCCTTGGATTGATATACATAATCTACATATGAATGCCATGTTTTCATAGTCTAACAATTGGGTGAAAATGAGATCAACCTATTCTATGAGAATCTTGTCTCGAAAACCATTATGGAGGTCAAGAACTGCATAAATATAGGCAAAGTTGACAAACCCATCAACAATCCAACCTCCCTCAACTTTAACAAAATCAACATAAATGAACTCTGAGCCCCCTAAATACGTGACCAAATCAACACAAATCTTCTTNCCATTATGGAGGTCAAGAACTGCATAAATATAGGCAAAGTTGACAAACCCATCAACAATCCAACCTCCCTCAACTTTAACAAAATCAACATAAATGAACTCTGAGCCCCCTAAATACGTGACCAAATCAACACAAATCTTCTTTCTGTCTCCCGTAGTTTCTTGTAGCTAAAGGATGTCAAGGTTTTGTGATTCAACCATTCATTTGAGGGCTATATGTTTTGAGGAACTGTCCATTCCTCAATAGTTTAGGGATCATAAAATCATTATACACATGACACAGGGGCTTGGATTGCTTTAAGATCCCCTTCAATGGAGAATTGTTTACCACACTAAACTTCAAATGAGGCCTTCTCCTATGACTAACTAAAGAACTAAAGAGTAATAGGAACTATGATTGACATGAACTTTCACAACGTAATGTACCAGATATATTATAATAGCCCAAAACAAAAATATTGCAGAGAATAAAAACGTAAAAACACAATAGACGAGACCACAACACCAAAATAATACCTTTATTTATAGGAAACAATGTTCACTTGCCTCTTCGAGGGGGCAACCTCCATCAGAGAAACACTTTATTACAATAATTCTCAAGACAAACTTCTCATACCCTCGACTCTTATTTATACTAAATCTATCTACCAAAAGAACAATCTAGAGGAAGATCTTCTAGAAGTGAAAGCTTCTATTAGGTCTTATTACATTTGACTTATTCTTCCTTATTACTAGGCCTTATTAATATTGGCCTTTATTACATGGAAAATATATTATTATACCTACGTGAGGGGTTAGGGAGGTTAGGTCCCTAACATGCCCTCCCCCTTAAAAAACAACATTGTCCTCAAGGCTTGAGATGAGGAAATTGTTGTAGAATGGTAGCTGGCTCCCAGGTGGCATCTGCTGGAGTTGTATCTTTCCACTGTACTAACACTTCCCTGATGGTGCACTGATGGAGATGACACTCATACTGGTCTAGGACTACTTGTGGCTGCAACCATATGGAGCCTTCTTCATCCAACTTGGGAAGATTGGTTTGAGTTTGGTAGTTAGTTCCAATGAACTTCTTTAAGCGGGAGACATGAAAAACATGATATAGATTAGAATGACTGGGCAAAGCTAATTGATAGGCCACCTATCCCACACACTTGAGAACTATATAAGGAACATAAAATTTGGGCACCAGTTTCTGACAATGGTCAACCTTGAGTGAAGTCTACTTATAAGGTTGTAGTCGAAGAAACACCTGGTCCCCTTCAGCAAATTGACGTTTCGAGCGAACTTGATATGATTTTTTCTTCATGAAATTCTGAGCCATGACCAAATTCTCTTTGAGGGTACAGAGAATAGCCTCTCGAACTATAAGAGTTTGGTCAACTACCTGGACCTTCGAGAAACCAGACATGTATGAGATAACTGAAGGTGGATTTTTTCCACATACTGCTTCAAAAGGAGTGATGCAAGTAGTTGTATGGTAAGAAGTGTTGTACCACCATTCATCTATGTTGTTTTTCTAGCTTTAGATCTGATGATTAATTTCTTATGATAATGTTAACCAGATTTATGCCTTTTACATCATATTCTAACCATACATTGAAACATACAACTAACTAGCAACATAAATAAACAAGAATCACCATGCAAAAGAGACACAAGAAATACCTTGGGAAAACCCCAACAGGGGGAAAAACCCAACAACCTTTTCTCTAGAAGAATTTCGTTCCAAATCTGAAGACAATACAAAGATTTCCCAACCAAACCTTACTCTTCAAGAGAGATAGAGCAACCAGAAATACACCAACAAAATAGACCAAGATAAATGCCCCAAGATACCTTCGTTGAACCCTTGCTGCAACTGCCTCAGATATCCGGTTTCCTTATTTTAGCTCAACGAACTTATTGTGTTCAAATGAGGTGAGACACCCCTTTATTTATATTGGAGACATGAGCTTTCAAGAGACACCTTTTCTTGAGGTGTCTTTTTGCTGGGGCCGACTTTTCCTTTAGGTCAATAATCAAATATTAATTTAATACCTTTTGGTAGGGCCGACTTTTACAAGTATACATATTCTTTTCTAGAATATTCTTTTTTGAATATATACATTATGAAGACCGATCATAGTTACAAAAATTCAACACTCCCTCTTAACTAGGGAGGTATTCATAATGACCATCTAAATGTTCTCTCGTTGGAAAATTTGACTTGTCTTCTTGGCACTTCTTTTGTCATAGAAAGTTTGTATCAAATCATCATCAACATCAACATCATCAACTACCACAACTTGGCCAGTATCCTAACACATGGCACATCATATAGCATCAACTATCTAAGCCACACTCTATCTGAGTAATCTGGGCACGATCCTGAATACATCAGGTGTTGAAAGCCACGCCATGGGCTACAGGGACCATTCTTCCTAATCAGGTCACCATCTGTGACACATGAAGAATGTCTACCCTGTCAGATGCTAGAATCCATGCCATGGGCTACAAAGAACATTCTTCCTAATCAGGTCACCATCTGTGACACAGGAAGAATGTCCATCCTGGACCATTTTCCCTAATCAGGTCACTATTTGTGACACAAGGAAAATGATTGTCTTGTACCAATCTCCCTAATCAGGTCACTATTTGTGACACAAGGAAAATGATTGTCTTGTACCAATCTCCCTAATCAGGTCACCATCTGTGACACATGGAGACATGCCATTCTTCCTAATCAAGTCACCATCTATGACTCAAGAATAATGACTGTCCTGGACCATTTTCCTTAATCAGGTCACTATCCGTGACACAGGGAAAATGACTCTCCATGGTACATCAATATCCTGACCAACCTGGACCATTCTCCCTAATCAGGTCGCCATTTATGACACATGGAGAATGCCCGTCCAACAACACCCTAAATTTCCATTATGAAAACATATATCAACACTGTCTTGGACCATTCTCCCCAACCTGGTCACTATCTGTGACAAAGGGAGAATGATTGTCCATGTTTTAATCATATTAGCACTCCCTCTCAATGAGGAAAGACATTCACATCAACAGAGCGATTCACCAACTAGCCTATGGTAAACATCTATCATATGCATTGAATGTCAACAATCTACATGTTCGTGTGTTGAAGCATGGCTTCTTTATCTGCACCATGTCTTGGATGAAGTCTTACGAGAAGCCTCTGAAGCCTCATTGCTTCCACAACTTGCGTCATTGACTACGATATATTTTGCCTTTGCAGTATTGAGTGCTATAGAAGACTTCTTCCACGAATCCTGTGTTAAGCCTTAATATTGGATCATTACCCCTTAATTGGGGCATATTACATTAGTAATGATATTTTATTTATGTTGTCTTTATTCCATTAGTTGTAATTATACCTCCTAGTCTCCTATATATACCAAGGAGACATTTTCATTTGGAATCAACTTGTACTTGAACATTTATGTGGGGTAAAAGGAGGTTGCCCCCTCGAAGAGGCTTATTATCTGAAATTCTCTCTTTTTCAAGGCGTTGAGTACTTATTCTGAGGTTTTTCTATGCTATATTGATATTTGGTTCTTAACATATGGTATAAGAGCTCAAGGTCTTGGGGTTTTGCTGCTACATATGAGACACCATGGCATTGTCTCTATAACTTTTTTTTCTACAACGATTCAGAAGGAACGACTTAGAGGATATTTAGTAGACAGATCGAGGTACGCTGGGTTAAAAGTTCAGCTCCTAAGGCCTTATACTTTCGAAGATACATCCTTTGTAAGATAGGGTTCCAAAATCATCCCGAATTGAGGCATTGCGGAATTTTCACTATAAACTGTTTTCTGTAACGTTTCAGACCCTGGACTCCAGAGGATATTCTTAGAAATTAGTAAGGTATCTGTGGTAGAAATTTCAGCTTCTGGGTCATCTTAAATTTGTATAGACACCCTGTGGAAGATAGGGTATCTGACTAGTCCTATTGACTACTCTCAAGCAAGTGTTCCTAGTAAAACAATCATAAATTCTTCCTAGAGTATCCAAATTGAGTGATACCAGTTGCATTGGATAGTGAAAATCCCATAGTAGTTCTGGTATGCGTTTCAGAATTTTATATCAATTATTTTGTGCAGGGCACACTATACAAGTGAGATATCCTGGAAAGGAAAAAAAATCAGCAAGTTGTGGGGAAGTTACCATAAATTCCACTTGGCACATCCAATTTTTATCAGACCTGTGGCATTGAAGAGAAGACATATCAGAGACCTACAAAAAATGAAATTTCATACTCAGAAGGGCCAAAATTTTGGATATACAATGAAAGGAAGACTGTCTAGCAGAACCACCTCAAAATCAAGGTTTAAAGTGATACTTGGCCAACATGCCACCAAAAAAAGGGAACTTCTACACCAAATAAGCCTCCAGACAATTCTACTTGGACTCTTGATGAAGGTGAAGAAATGCATAGGAACATAAATGATTTACAAAAGAAGACAGTAACCAAAGATGAACTACAAGAGATGATGGATTCAATGGAAGCTAAGTTGGATACTAAGATGGATGGCTTAAAAGGGGAGATCATGGAAGGATTGAAAAATTTCCTAATAGAGAGGACACCTAAAAGTGAAAATGTATCCCATGAAATTCATGATGAGGACACAAGGAAGGTGAATCAAGAATGGAGAAAATCCAACTTTGGGTTGAAGACCAACCACGTTCCTAAGATCGATATGAGGAAGTTTGATGGCAAGGACCCAATCACATGGATACTTCAGATGGAGCAGTTCTTTGATCTACATAATGTGCCACATACACAAAAGGTACGGATTTCTCTTTATATTTAGAACCCAATCAATTTGTATGGTATCGATGGCTTTGTTCTCGCAAATCACCCGTCACTTGGTCAATTTTCACGAAAGAAATGATAGCACACTATGAGGATACAAGGAGCAATACCTTATTTAGCCAATTGATAAATCTCAAGCAAAAGGGNTTCGTTTGAAGAGTTGACTCCCACGATATCGTGTAATGCATTGGATGGAATTAGCACTCCTCAAACCCTCAAGATCGAAGGATACATAAAAAAGAAAAAGGTAATCCCGATTGATCTCATGCTGAAGCAAAACCTCTGGTGGCCTTTCTGTCAATTGCACTCTCTTCCTTGTCAGAACTGTATGTCTCTGTATCCTGACTCCATCACCCGGGACATATCCAACTGTACCATATTGGTACACATGCTATGCTGCAACCCAATGTACATGCCTCAGCTCAACCATGAGCTGACTTATGGTGCTCTCTGCAAAGAAAATATCTGATCAAGTACATCAATGATCCAATTAATTGCCTATACATCATGTGATCCACCAAATCTGAATCTGAAGCAGAGTCACTCAGCTTCTTCATATTTGTCATCATAGGTGTAGTCATGGACCTGTAGTCCATCATGCCATATCTCTGCAAGATCACAACTGTGTACTTCCTCTGTCTGAGGAATTTCTTGCCTAGCCTCTGCCACACCTCCAATCCCTTGGAGAATACTCAATCTCCTGATAGGAACCAAGTTTAATATGAAAAATTGAGTCATACTTCAAGCGGTAAGATGCATCACTGTCCATCAACTAGGTCTCCCTTCTGGAGACTTTACCAAAAGGAGAGAAGATCCCTTCTCTTCCTTCATTGTGAGACATACTACGCATGACACTATTGAGCTCCTGGAGTGTACACCATTGGATATTCTTCTTGCTTGTTAATGTCATGATGAGCAATGATATTCCTCGCTTGCTTGCTGTAGACTAGAAGAAAAATTATGTTGTTGTGGCTTCCTGTGGCCACCTGCCACTGCTACACTCTATAAACATACTTGTTTTCCCATGTAGCCACCTTGTACTATACAAGTCTCTAACGAAGTCTGCATCAACCTTGTAGCTGCTGCTACTGGGGTAGCCTTGTAATTATGTCCTGTAGCAACTTTCCTTCAACATATGACCAAAATACAAGTTTACCGATAGCTCTTCTAGGACACTTGTCCTTGTTGTCCTAAAGATAGTGACTGTTGTAGCATATAAGTCAAATATTATCTTCTAGCAAGGGAATTTGAATTAGTGGTGGATCATAAGCTCCAAACTGATTTCTTTTTCAATTGATCAACTTTCTGATGATCTTATGAACTTTTATTTTATTTTAGCATGCAACTATGACATGTATTCATGGGTGGTATGCATGCCAATGCATATAATTCACTAGATAGGCTGGAAAACTGTAAGTGAACAACCTCATCATTATTTCTAGGCACAAATGTATTTGTGCATAGATACAATTTGGATAGGCTATGTATGCAAGTCGTGAGCACTCACATAACCCAAGTTTTAGAACTTGTGCAACCTTACTTCTTCTTAATATATCTGAACATGATCATAATTGTATATACAATGGCATAATACCTTTGTCGATAAATACACTACTATCACTTTCAACACTTGTTGTCCTAACGTTGTCACAATAGTCCTTAACATGTATGGAAATCCTGAAACTTCAATCTTGGATTTCATCATGAACAAGTTCTTGAGCATTTTGACCTAGGAGTTTATACAATATTCCTTCACGAGTTCCAATAACTCTAGAATTATCTATACTTGAACCTTTAGGCCATACACGTACTTTCCCATCAACAAATGCTATTCTATCTCCTTTATATTCTAAACAAGAAATGGGAACTAAATTCTTTTTCAAACCTGGTACATATAGAACATTGCTAATATGTACATTGTTACTGGATTCTAGCTCAATAGATGCTTTCCCAATTCCTTTGACTGCATAAGAGTGATTGTCTCCAAGATCCACTTTCTGAGATATATTATCTATTAACCATATATCATCATCATCATTAGTAGATCCTGTTAGTGCGGAGAAATAAAATAAATCTGTGTTTTTTTTCTTGACTTTCTTTGAGGGTTCTTCATCATTCATATCAATTGCAGAAGCATGATGCTTTCCTTTCATCTTCTTTGCTAGTTTAGGAAATTCACTTTTGTAATGGCCATATTTATGACAACCATAACATCAAACCTTTGACAAGTCTTTCTTCCTTTGATGATTGGGTCTTCTTCCCGAATTCTTGTTTTGAAAGCCAAATTTCTTCTTGCCACCATTCCTCTTAAATCTTGCTGCATAAACTTGAGAGTCTTCTTCCTTTTGGGTTCTTTGTTTTGACATGATCCTTGATTCTTCTTGAGCGCAACATGTCCATAGTTCTTCAAAAGTAGGAAATTATTTTCTTGTGTTTATGCTTGATGCAAATGCATCCCATGATCTGGGTAGACCTTTAAGTGCAGTAGTCACGATCTCTTTTTCATAAATAGTTTCACTGATAGCTTGAAGTTGATATCTTAGCTGGGAGATCCTTACAAAATATGATGCTACTGTATCGTGTTTCGTCATTTTAACATCACAAAGCTCATTCTTTAGGCTCATAACTTGTCTAACATTCTTGACTGTAAATATATTGGTTAGGGAATCATACATTTTCTTCGATGTATCAAGATTTGAAATATAGGGAATCAAATGATCTTTGATTGAGTCCACAATGAGACTCCTGGTAGTGATATCAATATCTTTAAACTTTTTTTTTTCTGCATCATCTTCTGGTTCCGTAATCTTTTTCTTTCACCATATCCATAACTTTGTTCTTGGCAAGGATAAGGTCAATCCTGATTTTCCACGCTCTAAAGTTTGACACCCCTTATAGCTTGTTTTCTGATTTCATAGAGGAAGCCATAGGTGTATATAGAAGAAGAAAGGTCTTATTAAATATAAGTCTCTCGTGAAAATGATATCGGAGTTCTTCTCTTCACCAAAGCTTTGATACCATGTTGTTTTTCTAGCTTCAAATTTGATGATTAATTTCTTATGATAATGTTATCCAAATTTATGCCTTTTTACATCATAAATTAACCATACAATGAAACATACAACTAACTAACAACGGAAATAAAAAAAGAATCACCATGCACAAGAGACACAAGAAATACCCTAGGAAAACCCCAACAAACGTTTCTCTAGAAGAATTCTGTGCCAAATATGAAGACAGTACAAAGATGTCCCAGCCAAACCTTTCTCTTCAAGAGAGATAGAGCAACTAGAAATACACCAACAAAATAGACCAAGATAAATTCCCCAAGAGACCTTCGCTAAACCCTTGCTGCGGCTGCCTTAGATATGCAGTTTCCTTCTTTTAGCTCAACGTATTGTGTTCAAATGAGGTAAGACATCCCTTTATTTATATTGGAGAGATGACCTTTCAAGAGGCACCTTTTTGTGAGGTGTATTTTTGTTGGGGTCGACTTTTCCTTTAGGGAAATAAGAAAATATTAATTTAATACCTTTTGGTAGGGACAAATTTTAGAAGTCTACATATTCTTTTCTAGAATATTATTTTTCGAATATATACATTATGAAGATAGACCATAGTTACAAAAAATCAAGAAGCTAGGGGTAACCATTGAGCGCACTCATGTTGCCTTTCAGATGCAAAACACTTCAAATATGTTTCCAAACACTTGTTGACAACTTTAGTTTGACCATTAGTCTAGGGATGATAGGTGGTGTAGAAATGCAATTGGGTGCCTTGTAGCCTGGACAGTTCTTTCCAAAAATTGTTGGTGAAAGTGGGATCTTGGTCAGAAACAATAGAATGAGGCATGCCATGAAGCTTGAAGATATGATCCATGAAACATTGAGCCACCATGGAGGCAGTAAATGGGTGTTGAAGAGCACATAAACGAGCATACTTGGAAAGACAATCAACTACCACCATGATGAGTGACTTATTGCTCGATTTAGGTAAGCCAACAATGAAATCTATAGAGATATCCCTCCAAATAGCAGGTGGAATTGGAAGTTTTTGTAGTGTGCCAGGGGCTTTGACTATTCCCCCCTTGTTGTGTTGACATACATCACATTCTACCACAAAAGTGTGAACGTCCTGTTTCATACCATCCTAGAAAAAAGAACGTTTGACCCTATCTTAGGTTTTGGTAAACCCTAAGTGCCCAGCTGTGGGTGTGGCATGAAGCTCATAAATCACCATGGATTTAGGTTGTGACTTTTTACTTAAATACAAACGACCTTTGTAGTGAAGCTCATTATTGTGTCAAGAGTTCCTTGGGGAAACCGGATAATTGGCTTGCAATTGTTGGACCATACATGAAATTTTGGGATCTTGCAACCATTCATGGCGAACAACTTGGAGCCAATATGGTAAAATGAAGGAGAGGGAAAAAATGGACCCTTCATTTTCATATTTTCTTGAAAGAGAGTCAAGAACCACATTGTATTTTCCTTTCTTGTAAATGATATCATAATCATATCCAAATAGCTTAGTCACCCATTTTTGTTTCTCCGGGGATGAGAGACGTTGCTCCATAAAGTACTTGAGGCTCTGATGATCTGTCTTAATTTGGAAGTGTTTCCCCAATAGATAGGGGAACCATAGATCAACTGCATGCAAAATAGCCAACATTTCCTTTTCATATATTGATTGGCCCAAATGTTGCTCTGACAGTTGTTTGTTGGTAAAGGCCAAAGGTCGACCATCTTGCATAAGGATTGCTCCAATTACTCTCCTAGAAGATTCACATTCCAGGACAAAGGTATCTGTGAAGTCAGGAAGGGCCAGGATAGGAGTGGTGCACATAGCCACCTTCAAGGCTTGAAAGGAATGATCAAATGATGGAGTCCAAGTGAAATAATTATTTTTAAGGAGAGTAGTGAGAGGTGCCATAATATTTCCATAATTCTTAACAAACTTGCGATAATAGCCTGTTAAACCCAAAAAACCATGCAAGCTTTTGAGAGTCTTAGGGCGAGGCCAATCCTGCATAGCTTCAATCTTCTTAGGATCCACCCTGACACCCACCTTGCCAACAATATGACCCAAGTATTCGACTTCCGAGGATCCAAAAGCACATTTAGATTATTTGAGGAAAAGTTGGGGTTGAGAGAGTAAATGAAGAACTCGATCCACATGAGCAAGATGGGCTGTCCAGGTTTTACTATAGATGAGAATATCATCAAATAAAACTAAGTCAAAATGACGGAGAAGAGGACAAAAGACATGATTCATGAGGATTTGAAAAGTGGAGGGAGCATTACACAAGCCAAAGTGCATGAACAAGAACTCATAGTGGCCCTCATGAGTTCGAAATGCAGTCTTAGGAATGTATTTCTCTTTGATACGTATTTAGTGGTAGCCAAAACGAAGATCAAGTTTAGTAAAGAACTGGGCACCACTTAATTCATCGAACAGATAATCAATGACAAGAATGGGAAATTTGTCTTTGATGGTGATTTTGTTGAGGGCGTGAAAGTCAAGACACATGAACCAAGAGAATTCTTTCTTAAGTACCATGACCATAGGAGAAGAATAGGGGCTAGTACTAGGATGGATAATGCCTGCGACGAGCAATTCTTGAACAATTTTCTCAATTTCATTTTTCTGGGAAAAGGGATGATGATAGGGATGAACATTGGGAGGAAGGTTGTTGGGGACAAGGGGAATGGAATGATCATGAACACCACGGGAAGGAGGAAGTCCTTGGGGAGTGGAAAAAATAGTTTGATGTTTGGTGATGATGGATTGGAGGTTAGGAGGCACAAAGGGTGTCTCAGTGGCGTGAATGGAATGGAGTTGTGCAATAATGTATGAATGGAATTTTTTTAGGAGATTTTCCATGAGATTAGAACTGATGGTCTCATGGGAACCTACTGTGATTCCTTAGAAATTATACTATTGCCCCTCCTGGTTGAATTGCAAGGTTAATTCCTTAAAATCCATGAGAATGGGGCCCATAGTCCTTAACCATTCGACACCCAACACATTGTCACAACCATCCATGTTGATAACAAACATATGAGATTTCATGTGGTACTGATCAATTTGGAGACACACATTTTCACAATGCCCCCCACATTTCATGGACCCTCCATTGGAAATCATAATTTTAAAATTGTTGACTGCTAAGATATAGTAATTAGTTTCTTGGGAAATGAAACGATGAATAAACTTATGGGTGCTTCCACTGTCAACGAGGATGATGACCTTCCTATGCTTAATGTAACGAATTAACTTGATGGTTTGGGGAGCAGAGAAGCCAGTGAGAGCATTAAGGGAAATGACCGGTTTAACTTCTGGGGGGTTTGAGGGTGGAGTCAAGTCAGTGGGTTCAGGTGACTCAGCCACAGGGGGAGCCTCGACTTCTTCTTCAGAAACATCCTCAGATATGGCCATAAAAATACCTTGTTCCTTATACTTGTTCCCAAAAAAATATTTGTCATTACAATTATAACAAAGGCCCTTGAGTTGGCATTCAACCATTTCTTCCTGGGTCAATTTATGGATCTTTAGTGGAGTGGAAGGAGGAGCCGGAGTGACTTGTTTAGGGTGAGGAATGAAGGAGGGTTTTCTGGTTTGAGAAGAGACAACATGTTGTGATTCCTTAGCTCTTTTAGTAGCTTCCACCCAAATATGGGGGAAAGCCATGAGGACATGGGCATGGATCGCATCCTTGAGGCCACTGATAAAACATTCTCGGAAAAAAGCATGAGACATGCCCTCTGTGCAGAAAGCCAATCGCTCAAAAACAACTATAAATTCTCCATCGTGCCATATTTTTTCAACTTTGTCAAATGACCTAAATGGTGGGTGTTAGTGTCAAAGTGTTCATAAAGCTTTGCAACAAATTGCGTCCATGCCACATACCCTTGGTGGACATTTTTTCTCCATTTCCACCATTGCCAACATTCTTGATCTAGATGGAGAACACCATATCGGAGTTTGTCCAACTCATCCGTAATGTCTTACAAAAAGAAATAATGTTCCATTTGAGTTAACCAGTTGGTGGGATCCGAGCCATCAAATTTGTCATGTAATTTCTACAACGAATAAAATAGAATCACATTTATTATCGCTAGTGAAGACATTGGGATTAACTTTACCTACCATTTGAGATTATTGTTAATGTGAAGAAATGTTTGATGAGCGAGTTTTGAGAGCAACTCTATGTTTCACATATATATATACCTCATCTAAGTTCGAACTTGGTGCACACATGTATCAATGATATGGATTCATCATGTTTTTAGTTGCAACAAGATATGCATTCATAAAAATGTCAAATTTAAAGGTAAGATCAATATCCATGCCATCCCTATTGAAACCATTAAAATCCCTAAATTGGAGGTGGATGTTATAACATTGGCATTATCGGTGTCGACAATAGTGTTGATTTAGCATTGATAGTAGAATAAAAATAATATCACAATTAGCATCACAAATAATGTCACAATTAGTGTACAAAATAGCCTCTCAATTATCAATGAAAAGGAGGCCATAATTAACTTCAACCAATGCATCGAATTTAAGATTCATAAATTTATACAAATATATCTCCCTCACGTCCTTAATATTAACAAAATCTGTTATTTTTTGGTCTAGGGGGTAGATTGATACGCTATTCTTGTCTCAATATCGTTTAAAGGAAAAAATTAACATAACAAATATAGGGAAAATGATTCCCTATATTTATTTCATATTAATAAATCCATTATTTATTTCATATTAATAAATCTTAATTATAAATTAATTATGAATTTGATGTTTATCTACTATGATTATTTAATAGATAGTTTATGTGATTATTAACTTAAAAACAACATATTAAAGCATAATACTTGACTTTTCTTTATTAAGGTATGAAAGAACAATGTTAGTTTCAATGGACATAATGGTTGGTATCATCATCATTTATAAATTTTAAACTATATTATTGTTAATGAATTTTCAATTTTTGTGAAGTAATAGTTATTATTGAATTATCCATTCCAAGAAATTATTATTGTTTTAATGTGTTGAAAGTATTTTTAGATATATCTCAAGTATGTATTTGAAACCAAAAATATAATGTATCAATTAAGGATACATATTAGATATTAAGTATTAACCGACATGTATGTGTAATTAAGGATACATATTATATATTAAGTATTAACCAACATGTATGTGTAATTAGAAATGTATAGAGTGCAAGTTAAGATTATATATATTGAAACATAGTGAATCTTGTATGGAAAACAAAAAATTTAGGGAGTATAAGTAAAATATATATATGGAAAGTAGTAGTAAATCATTGGAGTCATTGTCATCATCATTGTCATTATGATCCTTAACCTCCTCCTTATGAAAGCTCTATAAAAGAATTACAAAACATTATTAATACCACAACTTCTATCTTTTATTTGATAAATAAGAAGTAGTTTTTCAAAACATTATTAATATCACAACTTCTATCTTTTATTTGATAAATAAGAAGTAGTTTTTCAATATTAAGAGGATAAAATACACTAGTATACAAGATGGTAAAGAGGGTAGAGCATAGATATGGATAGAAAAAATAAACTTGTATGACTACATGGATGCAAACTAAGACATGACTAAGAATCAAACAAAAAGGCATAGAAGCAGACATGCATAACTTGATTGAATTATAGAGAGATAGAGAAGTTGTATGTCCATTAAATATCGTGGGTTGTCTTATGTGGATCTTTGCGTCCTTATCTTTGTTAGAATTTTTCGATTCACCAAAGATGGTTTTTTCTCCCTCCTACTACAAGGGGAACCTAGATAGCCTCCTTAGATTATAGCGGATCTATCTTCTCATCTGATACTACTTGTGGTTACTTTGAATGTTGCTTATTGGTGGGAACATACATGTTTCTCTTTATTTATTACCATTCTTTAGGATTTATATTGAGGCCCTTGCATTAAGAAGAGACTAGGGAAGATAGACAAGCATCTTAGAGGTTTCCAGTTTTCTTGCATAATCTACATATGGATGTTGTGTTTTCGTAGTCTAATTGTTGCATGAAAGTGAGATCAACCCATTATATGAGCATATTGTCTAGAGAACCATGATTGAGGTCGAGCTCCACATAGATACATGATCCTAAGAAATCCAACCTTCCTCAAATTTAATAGATTATGTAGAAATGAACTATGACCCACTTAAATACTTAACCAAATCAACACAAATCTTCCCCCCTACTCCAATTGTTTCTTGTAGAAGAAGGATGTCAGGGTTTTTTGATTCAACTAGTTATTTGAGGGCTAGTTTTTTGAGGAACTATCCATTGCTCGATAGTTTAGGGACAATAAAATCATTATACACATGACCTAGGGGCTTGGATTTCTCTAAGAACCCCTTCAATGGACAATTGTTTACTAGAATAAACTTCAAATAATGCCTTCTACTATTACTAAATAAAGAACTAAACACTAATAGGAACTCTGACTGACATGAACTTTGACAAAGGAGCTATGACCATTAAGAACTTTGACAAAGTATGGTATTCTTGTTCCTTCATTGGTTAGAATTCTTATCTTGATGTTATTATGATCCTCTTATTCCTTCATTGCTAAGATTTCTTGCTAATCATAGTTCCTTGATGAAGGAAATCTTACCAATAAGAACTATGACTGCATAAAATTTAAAGACATGAACTATTACCGATAGGAAGCATTGTTGATAGGAACTCTCACGATAGGAACCATGACAGATAGGAACTCTCACTCACATGATCTCTGACCAATATAATCACCCCTCCCCTCTTTCTCACCCCTCACACACTTAGCTTCCCAACCCACCCTCAACCTCCCCCAACACCACCTATCCCCATCCCCTCTCCACACATCTTACAGACCAACATAGGTTGTGTGGAGAGGAGAGGGGGAAAAGAGGAATCCACCACCTATGGTGGTTTGCAGGTTGTGTGGAGATGGGAGGGGGAGGGGAGGATGGAGGGGAGGGGTGTTGGGGGAGACTGAGGGAGGGGATGGGGAGCTAAGTTAAATTTTGTTCTTTTGGTTAAATTTTGTTTTATAATTGTATTTCTGATTTTATAATTTTGTTTTTTCAAATTTTCAATTTAATATTTTCATTTTTTTCGTAATTTTTTTTTAAAATTTTGCATTACACGATTTAAAAATTAGTGTTTTTTTTATGTAAAAAATGTGTCTTTTTTTCCCGAATTTATGTAAAAAATTAGTGTTTTTTAAAAAATGCATAAATCATGGAGAGCAATAGTTTGTATAGAAATGAAATACCACAGTTTGATGGTGATAATGGTTTGAAGTATGAGATGTGGAGAAAAATAATGAAAACATTTTTAAAGGCACAGTGGTATGATGTTTGGTACTCACTTGTTATAGGATAAACCGGTTCAAAGAAACTGAAGACTGCAGCCAAGAAGGAATTAATGAGAAACAAAAAAATAAAAATGGATTTCATCTTGGAAGGATCACCAGATCCAGTAAAAGTCAAAGTGGGACCATGTTCATCAACCAAAGAACTTTGGGATAGGCTACATAATTTCTACTCAAAGGAATCTTCTCTAGAGCATGTTGATCATGATAAAGAAGATGAAGAAGATGTTGAGTTGGTATGGGAAGAAATAAGTTCATTAGGTCAGATAGATTCAAAAGAAGAATATTATGAGAGACACTTAACCAGTGCTTTAGACAAGCTAGTCAAAGAAAGAGAGAAAAACAAATCACCCGAGGAAGAATCAATCACGATAAAAAGAGAGTCTCAAAATCCTAGCTCTAAAGAAGTCCAACAGATGATTACAAACCTAAAAGTACAAGTAGAAGAATCCAAAAGGATTGATGAAGCATGCAAAAATTAGTTGGAAGAGAAGTAATATTTGGAAGCAGAAATAGTAACACAAAGAAAGGAAGCAAAGAAGAGAGAAAATATTTTGACTAGCCATGTCAAGGAAAGATCTAAGGACTTAAATAAGCTTGAAGCAAAATTCAGTCAACAGGAAAAAATACTTGAAGAAGAAATTGTCTCCTAGAAGACCCAACTTGAAGAAGCAAAGAGAAAGGAAGAATTCATGAAGATACAAATGATGAAGATAGAAGAAGAATGTGAGAAGATTGAAGAATAAGTTGTTACATCAAGAATTCAAATTGTCAAGGTCGGTAAGAATGTTGAAGAAAAAGGAAGCAACACATCACCATTAATGAAAGATGAGGAGAAACGTTACACGTTACTAGAAAGGAAGAATGAAGAGAAGGCTAAGAGTTATGCATAAGTTATCAAAGACTTTATCAAGAAGGAATAATGCATACCCTCAAAGGAAAACATTCCAAAAATGAAGAAGACTCAAGAAGAGGATTATAGAAGAGACATATATCAAAGAATACCCTCCACTTTCAAGGATCAAAGAATCTCCAATCATTGTGAAGGAAACAATAGAATAGAATATCGTGATCAACTAGGGCATGAATTCAAAAGGACTAAATCACAAAGAATATCATTCACTCCTAGATATGAAAGTTTCTTTTATGGTCATTGTTTTATTTTACTAACTTTGGACATAAAGATGCATATTGCAGAGCCTCCCAGGGCAGCTCAATTGGCAAGTGTCGTGATATGAAGTGCTATGGTTGATGAGGTTTCGAGTTCAAATCCCCCCGAATTACCCATGCCTATGGAGGGAGCATACAAATGGGACCTGGAGGTTATAGTGGTAGTGGTTAGAATCGATCCCGTGTCACGTGAGTGCGATGTTAGAATATGATGGATTATGCTCGTTTTACCATAGACAATATCACTATTGTCACCCAACCATAGCCCGAAGCCACCCTTCGAGCACCTTAACCTTGACATAGAATTATTCTGGAAGCAAACCCTAGGCTAGATAGCCAAACAAAGGGTAGCACACCTTTCTCCAAGGATAGCACACCAAACAAGATATGATCAGATAGTCCAAGCCAAAATGTAATCTTCTAACTGCAGTAGCTGCAACAACAACTCTCCTCCAAACTTGCGCAAAAAACTAGCTAACTGTAGTGCGCACAATTGAGCTATGCAGTTCTGAGAATGACTGCCAGAATGAAGACTGGCCTCCTGTATTTATACTAATTTTGGCTAACTACCTGGGCCGACTTCTCATTTTGGGTACCTATTTACTCAGTATATAATATTTCTTCTGGCCGACTTATTCTCTTGGAGGCTAATAACCTAATACAAATTATCCTCTTGAGCTGACTTGTATTCTAGGGTTATTAGCCAACTCATTAAGGTTTCTTCTTACTTCCCAAAATATTCTATTCTCGTCAGGTTTACACATGGAGGTAAATACCTCCCGCAGCTACCATAATATCAACACTCCCTCCTAGCTAGGGAGGTATTACATGTAATGGTCTTGAGCACAAACATACCATTCATACGGTAGCATCAACATAGTTGTATAGACTATCTCATGGCTAGATCATGAGCACCTATCATCACCATCAATGTCATCGGCTGTATCATCTCTCAAAACCATACTCCATTTGAGTAATAAGATATGATGCTGGATAAGTCACTCACTCCATAGAGTGACACAAGAACCATTCTTCTAATCCGGACATATGTCCTAGAAGAATAAATGTACCAGACCATTTTTCGTTTGGGAAATATCTGTCCATTGATTATCCATCTAGCTGATAATCATTTCCAATACTGTTAATAGTCTTCAAGGAAATCAAAACAAAATCATTCAATAGAACACAACTGTGTCTATCCATAGTAGTACTCAACTACAATCCTGTGGTACACTACCACACCAAGTAGCACACAGATACTTGATCAGTGACATATAGTCACAAATAGTGGAACACAATCCACCACAGTAGCATACATCTACTGTCTAGAGACATACAGTCTCCATAACAATAATCTGATACCAACCAGCACAGAAAACATTGTTATGATATAAACTGAATCATCTGGGCCATTCTTCCACTCACATCTGTGAGATCTAGAAGAGCATATACCCTCAGAAGGTCAAACATCAATGATGAACTATCTGGACTATTATTCACAATAAAGGAAGAATAAATGTCCTGATTTATGATCCTGGACCATTCCCCACCCCGGGCCATTCCTCCGACACTAAACAAAGTGCAACCTGGAGAGAATGAGTCTTCCCTAGAGAATGCCTGTCCCTGATTGCTGAACCTGGACCATTCCCCACCCTGGGCCATTCTTCTGGCACTAAGCAAAGTGAAACCTGGAGAGAATGAATCTGCCCTAAGGAATGACTATCCAGACCATTTCCTAAGGAAATGACTATCCTACACCAACCTCCAAAATGTACCATTCTTTGAAACTGCTCACAACTGTGAGCTTCGAAAGAATGAGTGTCTGGCGAGGCGGGCCAGTCTTCTTGAGTAACCCTCAAGAAGAGAGACAGCCCTAGACCATTCCCCATGTTAACCACAATGGGAAATTGCTGTCTATGTTACATAAACAATCCATCGAACCATTTTCATTAAGAAAATGACCATTCGATCTAGACCATTTTCCGAACTAGAAAATTCTTGTCCGTTAGAAATTTCAAACCATTTTCTGAATTGGAAAGGAACTGCTCATCTTGGACCATTTTTCGAACTAAAAAATGATTGCCCATAAGTTAATAACACATCAGTGCTCCCTCCCAACCTGCGAGTCATCTCTTCCTTTTTCAATAAGGAAGTCATCTCCATGAGCTCCAGTGTGAGTACACAAACTCTTTCATCTTAGACAGAAGCGTTACCAAAATGTCTGCTCATCTGTGGAGATATATATTGGATAACCACTTTCTCTTTTCTGGACTTCATCACAGAGAATGTAATGCTTGATCTCAAATGTACTTCGGTCTTTCTGGAACACTTGTTTTCTACGAAGGATTCATATAGCTCTGATCAATAAAGTATATTATTGTTGGATTCCTCTTTGTTTCCTACTATCTCATAACATCGTGGCAAGGGTCAAACTAGAACATATCCATGTGGCACTTCTTCTGTCATCATGAGATCTTTGTCATGGATTGACAATCCATCATCCTGATCTTCTGAGTAATCATTCTGATACAATATCTCTGTTATAGAAAGTCTTCACCACGCTTCTGCTGTGCATTGGAGGTTCTTCACCAAGTTGTCTTCTTCCATCTGCATACAAGGGTCTCTTTCTGGTATACCTTAAATCATTGAGGTTTCTTTACATGTGCTCTTTGTTCAATTATTCTGGAGAATAGTCTTTGCATTCATCTGATGTCAATTCCAACCTATGGATATTGCGGACGATATAATGGCTCATGTAGAGATATATCTGGTTTACTGGAACAAGTAATCATCATTGTCTTCTCCCTCCATCTGGGAGAACCTCTAGTTCTGTATCTCACAATGCTTACATTCGTAAGTCTTTCATACACTGTTCTTCAACTTTCAGTACCTCTTCTTGATTTATTTTAGTGAGTTCATATCAGGCTGGTAATCTTGTGATTCTCGATATAATGATTGGTTGTTCTGGCTTCTCTTTCTTTCTTGGAATCTTCATGTTCTTCCTCATGTTTCTCTTTAGATCGTGGGTACATGGATTTTTCTATAGATTCCATGCTCTGAAGATTCCAGCTTCTTCCATTTATTGTGGGATCATGGATGTGGATGGATAACTAGGGATACTTTAAGGCTTCTTTTCGAAGAAGACTTTTTCTAAAGTCAAACTGAACACGTACTGCTTTTCATGGATGCTACCATGGATATATACTTCATCATCTTCAATGGAACATTGGATTAGCTCCCTCCTAATCCTTGCTTCGTGTATGAATGCATGCTCTTCTTTTGGTAATATATAATCGACTCCCTCCATCTAGGAGAGTCCACTCTTCCATCTGCATCCTTATTTCCTTCTGCAAAGTGTCACAAATCATTTTTCCAAATTCCTCTTGATTGCTGACTTCTTTCTATCTTTACTTCTTCTAGGTTTCTTCAATATTGATTCTGAATTCGGCTTATCTTTTAGTTGTTACTTATGCAATAACTTCCACATGAATTGTTTGATGTACTTCATCCTTTCCTGTATATTTCATGACTTGTAGTCACAATGATAGCAATCCTTATCTTGCTATTCTTCCATAGGTAAGTTTCTCTTGGAACATATTATCTTCTAGGAAATAGATATGCAAGATATGTATAGAAAAACATGGTATATACAAGAACTATTAAGAGTATTGTTACCTTGTCTGAGAAGAAGAAGTCTGTTTCATCCTGCTTAGTGTTCTTTGTAGGTTCCTTTTCTTCGGAAATGATGCTTCATGTGTTTCCTTCCTTTTCTTTAGCTCGGGACAATGATTCTTGTAGTTACCGTATTTTCAACAGTTGAAGCATTATATTTCTGACATATCTTTCTCTTGATTTGGCTTCTTCGTTGAGCCAAACTTCCTTTTGTTCATGAAATTCTTGAATCTTGCTCTGAAGGCTTGATCATTGTATTTCTTTTGAGGTTTCTCTTTTGCACTAATCCTTGATTATTCTTGTTCACATCAAGTCCAAAGTTATTCAAATGTAGGATACTCCTTCCTTGTGTTCATGCTTGCGGCAAATGCATCCCATGTCTTGGGAAGACCATTAAGTACTATATTTACCAGTTCCTTCTATGAGATGATCTCTTCAATAACTTGTAGTTGATATCTTAACTGAGAGATCCTCACAAAGTATGATGTTATGCTTTCATCATCATTCATCTTCATGTCACGGAGCTCATTCTTCAGACTCATTACTTGTCCAATGTTTCTAATTGAGAAGAGGCTTGTTAGGGCATCATACATCTTCTTCGATGAGTCAATATGGGAGATGTAGGGTATCAAGTGGTATTTTATAGAGTCCACTATGATACTCATGGAATTGATGTCGCCATATTTGAACTTCTCCATAA